>KK118795.1:494744-591593 GCA_000611955.2 Stegodyphus mimosarum | reverse complement strand
GCGGACAAGGCAATAAAATCTCTGAACGCTGAGAATTTGTTGGCCCATCAGGAGGGCAAGGCAATAAATTCTCTGAACGCTGAGAATTTGGCTCAGGTTTCGAGTCCCGTGAACGAGCTCACTGCGTAGGCGTCTTCTTTGTTTTCCCCAAGTGAAACATATATATGAGCCAATTTCCCTCAGTAATTCCTACACGAAACATTCCTATCCTTAGGCAAATAACCTTCGAGTGTTTTGCCATAATCAAATTAAATAAAATAAAAAAAAAATAGTAAACACCAAGACTAGTGTCTGGTTAATTCTTTCTATATAGTATATGAAGAGAAAGAATTAAAAGTATAGAGACTAGTAAAACCATACGAATCAATCTATCCAAGTCTCATTTTTTTCATTAATGCTCTTATAATTTTTCAACACGAAGATTTCTAAAATGAACTCTTTAATTGCTCTTAGCCCCCCCCCCAAAAAACAAAGTAAGTAGTGGAAGAGTATAAAATATACTAATATTTTCTTAGATTTTAAAGAAAGCAATATCATTACGACACAATTATTAAACTCGCTGCTTTTCTTACTTATTGCTATACACAAAACCAGAAAATTGCATAACAAAAACTTCGACGTCTGGGATTATGATTAGCAAATAAACAAGTTTTTTACTTCCTGTTCAGTTAATTAGTTCTATCATATCAAGTAAGGTGTGAAATATTATTTATATCCGTAGTTTCAAATAAACTCTGGATGAAAAATACTCAAAGCTGCAAATAAAATAAGAAATTTTCTTAGTTCCCAAGATATTTTACCTTATTAAAAAAATAAGAAAAACATATCGAAAATCATGTTTCAATAAGAAAATATTCATTCTATCCTAGGCAAGCAATCATACATAAGAGGTAAGTTTGTAGAGACATTAGGTTTTTTTTTAGCAGGAGACATGAAAAATATGCAATTTCTTCGCCGGGAATCGAACCACGGACGTCTGAAATACCGGCTCAGTGTGCTGACCATTACACCACGAAGGCACGCTAAGAATGTGGGAAATATACCTTATATACTCCCCTTTTTAAAGGGCGACTAGGGTTTTAGGGGACCTAGTCGCCAAATCGTGGATGTGGAGAGTCATCATCCACAACCCTTTTAGTTCGGGCGCCAGTGTAGAGACATTAGGTTTTTTTTTAGCAGGAGACATGAAAAATATGCAATGCCTTCGCCGGGAATCGAACCACGGACCTCTGAAATACCGGCTCAGTGTGCTGACCATTACACCACGAAGGCACGCTAAGAATGTGGGAAATATACCTTATAAGTTAAATAATTAAAGTGAAGGTTATTAGAAACACAAAAATATTTTGATATTATGCCCGCATGCATATCGATTGCTCATAAAAACTTAAATAAATAAATATATATATAAACAATTACACACACATATACATTACATATGCAGGTTTATGAACAGAAAAGAAAACATTTATAATTCTTCTCTTTTAATGTCTTGATTTGTAGATTTTCACAAAATTTGATAACATAAACCCTGACTAAAGCGAATAATTACTGTTGCAAGTCGGATAACTAACGGATCGTTCGATAACAGGTCGGTTGGGTTCGCTAACATATACCTGCTTGAAACTACCAAAGGGCAAAATTTTGACAGTGATTGATATTTTTACTAATCAGTTCAAGTAATGATTCTTCGCAGGTGTGGATGGATAAAAAAAAACTACTTAACGCTTTCCGTGCATTCAGTGAAGCGCGCTTTTCAAAAGCTTTGCGGACAAAACTGGTGACACTTTCGGAAAACCTTAACTTTCTCAAGACCTCCAGAGGGTTAAGTGGCACCAGCGCCTTTACACGAAGCTAAAGTGACTGTGTGGTGCGCATTTGCAAGCACAATCATTCTGGGTCTGTACTTGTTCGAAGAGGTTATAGCCACAGGTATGAGAACGTGCTCAATCACAAAAGCTCGGTATGCAACATTGTTGGAGAATTGCGTAATTTCCGAACAGCAGCAGCGAAATGAAACTTTCGAGATTTAAGATGGTGCTCCTCCCCACATCGTCAGAACTGTTCGGCAAGTTTTGCAGCAGTACTTTGGAGATAGTTATCTCGTATATCTTTCCAGTTTCGTGGCCACTGCCATTCCCTAATATTACTCCGATGGATTTCTGATTCTGAATTCTAAAGTGATTATCAAAAACAAAATCATCAGGTCCAGGAGATTTGTCAGAATTGAAAGATGCCATAAAATGTGAAATTATACAGATTCCTGTTCAGTCTAATTTCTAGAATATTCCACATGCATTGCGTTATCGTTCGGGAAGATGGGCACATTTGAAAACTTTGATGCAATAAAAGGTTTTCTCCCTCTGTACTTTTGTGTTCTGACTGGTCTGTTATAATGCTCTTATTTGCAAATGCTATACGCCTGCAATATTTGTTCCACGCGATACTGATACTCATTATGAAATTGCTTATGTGGCTCCAGAATGAGCTCTAATAAGCTAGATAAGAAAATTAAACCACTGAGGGCACATGACTTTGATGACCTAGCAGGTGAAGCTCCAAGAATGGTTCAAAAAGTGAGGCAAAACTATTACTACATGTATGTCAATCTAATGGAAAGTGACGCGAAACAGAAGTCACGCGGCACAAGTAAACAAGTAAATGTTCATTCTGCGGGTACCGTAACAATATCATTTATGTTCTTTTAAGTAGCTCATCAGTTAGCACACATAAAAAGTGGGTGTTGCCATTCCAAAATGGCGATCTTGTTTCGCTGTAACCTTAAGTTTGACAGTTCTGTTGTTTTAAACCATGACAGTGTCAAGAACATACCTAATGTCAGAAATATTATTTCGATTAACCTTACGAATACGCCACTAGGGGTTCAGATGTCGGAGAAGTTTTTGCAAACCACCCTGTATATATGCATCTCTCTCTCTCTATCTCTGTATATATATATAAAGAGAGAGGGAGAGGAAGAGAGATATAGATAAATACTTGTCTTTTCAACTAAATGCTAAAATCTAAATAAGAGAGTATTGGGATACCATTATATTTCATACTTACAAAGCAGTATCGTGCTTTCGATCCTTTTAATCCTGCGATGAGGTAGTTCTTGCCATTTTCCTCCCACATTCCCTGACACTGGAAAACTGAAAAATAATATCAACTTCAAGAATGCATATATTAAACAATCTTCAACAACGAGGGCAATTCTTGAGATAAATGCTCAGTTTTGCTAAAATATTCTATAGCGTAATTTTCAATTAGCAATTTATATCTTGTTACCATCAAGTAACACGTAATTGCGTATGAGAAGTATATTACTGGTACAGAAAACGCAAGTAAGAGGTTATAGACATGACAGGTACATATACTGAGTTGAACTGCATTTAAAATATATTCATTGTTGAATATATTATAATAAACATTTATTTCACTCTATAGTCTAGAAATTTTGATAGATTTGAAAATAGAGGCTAATATAACTTACGTTTCAGACAACGTCCGACCAAACTTGATATTTTGTTGAAGAAAAATTCATGTAGAAAAGGAATAAAATTCAACAAAATGCTGCAAAATTTCAATTTATGGTACTATTGCTGTTTTAAATAAAATACACTGGTGTGCAAAAATTAAGGACGAGACGGTTTTTTCAATATAACTTTGTACAAAAGCTTTCCAAATCCACACATTTAATACCGTAAGATCCCCAATACGTAAGGACATGAGTAATGTCAGCAACACTTACTAAAAGAGAAATCAGAGGGATAAAAAGAAGCTTTATTGAAAACGTAGCATATAGCGCAATGCGACTGAAGGCCGAAACATCCCTGTGATGGGTGTCCAGCAAGAAACATCCGGTCTTTAATAGAGGATATGATCTCCCCTGACTGCTAGGCAGGTTTCACATCATTTGTGCATGCTGGATATGTGGTTGTTAATGAGCTGTTGAGACACTGCTGCTCGTTCCTCTTGTAGCACCAATCGCAGTTTCGGAATCGTTACTGGCGATAAGTTACATGCTGCCACGGGTCTCCCTAGTAAGTTCCGTACATGCTTGACGGGATTTAGATCCAGAGACCTTGCCGACCAATCCATGTGTTCAATATCTTCACTCTCCACAGCTCTTCGACAGTAACTGTGCGATGAGGTGGAGCGTTGTCGTCCATGAAGAGGAACTGAGGACCCATAGCACTTGTTAAAAGACGCATGCAAGGAAGAAGAACCTTGTTACAATAGCAGTCCCAGGTGACGAACCTCCTTGGGAGATATGAAGGTCGGTCCGGCTACCAAGCATTACGTCTGCTCGAACGAGAACTCCGCGACCTCCAAAACAGTCCCTTTTGATGATGATATTGCGTGTTCCCCGCTTTGTCCATATATGTATGTGTCTAGAATCGCAACTCAGACTAAATCTGCTCTCATTTGTAAAGAGTACTCGACCCCATTCATTGTGTCTCCAATTCCGGTGTTCCCGGCACCACAGAGAACGCCTTCTCCGATGGGCAGGCGTTAGAGGTACACACCGTACAGGGCGTCGTGCAAACAGACCACCGTCGTGCAGTCTTCTGGCCACGGTAAAACGCGATATCGGTCGTCCAGTCGCCTGTGTCGTGTGTCTAGCGATTTCTCCCGCTGTCTGCCGCTTGTTTCTTCTGGCCTGTAAGGCAATATACCGGTCATCTGCGGGTGTGGTTCCTCGTGGACGACCAGTACTAAACACCCCGGATAGCTGTTACTGTAGTTTGAGATTGTCTTCGAAGTCGTGAAACGATGGTGTGAGCAATTGCGAACTCTGAAGCCACACTTGTCACACTGCGGCCTTCCTCCAACTTCCCAATCATTCGACTTCGGGTAAAAGCATCCAGATGTCGTCTAACAGATTGATTATTCGCCATTTCTCACTGAGGCAGCAACTCGGTGTGATTTTAACTGCTATACGGCGTGCAATCTCTTTGCCAGAAATACTGATCTTACACCGGCAACATGCTTTATACTACTCAGACACTCCCCCATTACGTCTACCTGCATATCTGCGCATGTGCTACCGTACATCACCTTACTTAATCTCCTGATTGGTCTTTTTGTCCGCACTGCCTCTTCGTTCAGCTGATATGCTAATTTTTCGACTTCGTCCTTAATTTTTGCACGCCAGTGTATGTTTAAGTTGGCTAGTAATCGAATAAGTCTGGGATTATCACATTTAAAACATCCAAACCTCGAACACAATAATTTTAATTAAGATAATAAAGGATATGAATTTCAAGAATACTAGTTTCATGTATCCCATTTTCTTAACATGAAACAGGAGAAAGAGCTATTAAAAAATAAAAGAAGGCAAAGTATTAGAGTTGATAGAGTCAAAAAAATACTTTCTTGAAAATAGAAAGAAAATGGTTTGAGAGATTAAACGTCGTTGGACTATATTGTGCAAGTTTAAGAATATGAGCATCTGATGCACGTGATGTATTGTAAAATAACCTGGTAATGTGACTTACCTTCAAGCAGGTAAAATCTTTAAATTTCCCACCAAAACGAAATTATGAAATTTTAGGCAGGTTTTTAATATCAAATACAAATAACTTACTCATATGCTCTCGAACTGTTTCACAAGTTGAAAGAAACTCCAGCGTTTCGTGACTTCTACATCCAACAACTTTAATGGCTGAGTCTTGACACTGGTCCGAACGAATATGATTTTTGCTAGCGGCTATCCTCAGGCCATCAGTCTCTACTAGCTGAGGACACAGGGCTATCACAGAAGCCGAAGAAGCTACGAAAGCGAAAAATATAACATTTACAGAAATAATAAAATTTCAATAACTATTTGTTCAACAATTAAACTAGTGACATCAAATACAGTATTTGAGTTCATAAGTGATTAACAGTGAATTATTGATTAAAGGTGAATTATTGAATTAGTATTATTATAACAATGAAATGTTAATTAACTACAATCTTATATTTATTTCACCTGTATGACCAAATTGTTTAAAATAAAGAAATGTTTCAAAGCAAGCTACATTTAAGACAAGAAACCTTTGTCAATCTACAATAAATGCTAAAATGGTCGTCCTTGACCGAAGTAATTTCACTATTTTGTTAATCCCGAAAATGTTTTACTCAAATGCCCTACAACTTTACAGTAAGAGTTATAACATTTTTAAGGAGGTAATACTATTCTGTGTTGATTAGCCTACCAACAACATACAAGTAATGGGTTTACGGTGAGGAAATCTCATTGGTTTAGACGTTCGTGTTAAGTATTATTAATTACTGCTCTAGTTAATTATTGTACGGCTATAGTAGTAATTATAGTAATTATAATAATAATTATCATACTGCTGTAATTAATGAGTAATTATAAACTACAGATTTAAATGCTTTGGAGCAGTTTATTTCCAAATCACGATTTGCTTTCTTAAAAACGCAAGAAATTAATGAAGTGCTATTTGAGGAGATAAAGAAATGAATAATTTTAATATTTTCATTTCTAAAAATGTAATTTACAGATTTAGTTCTATCCTGCAGTTAGCAGACGTAACGAAATATGAGCTGCCATCGTGCAAATCAAAATAATAAAAAAGAACTTTTTGGAACTGTAAATCAAACAGATATTTAAAATACATTATTTTTAAAATCAGTGAATGCACTATTTTTCTAAACGCTCAAGAGGATGCTGAATAATCTCCAGACTAGACGACATACGAGACCTAAGAAATTAATTAACCTACGTCTGACAGCTTTATCCCCTTATGTTTTGCTCTTTCAGTAAAGAAAATTTAAATTGAACTTGGAAGAATATTTTCCTAAAACTTTCATACGAGAATAAATTTGACGCTTATTTATCATTTCACGAATCCTAGAATAATTTAGCAAGTTGTACCTTGTCAATAAGAAATAATCATAATGCATTAACTAAAATTGAGCGAACGAATTTATTAGATCTAATAGGAGCGAAGGTAAATACAATAGCACTCTTACTTAAATCACGATAAGCTTCGCTTACAGCACAGTGCTTTGATCTCTAAGACGAACTTTATGTACTCTGAGTTTTAATATGGTATAAAGCTTTAATAATGGTTAAGCTTCTTAAATTTTAGCAAACACATTACATACTGATTTTAGTAGAAGTCGTTTCTGGTTGAGGATTGTACCTAATTTAATGGAATGTACTGAAAATTTTGTGTAAGGATTTCTAGCTACATCTGAGAGTCGAACGGCAATCCAAGCAGAAGTATTAAAGGACTTGAAAGCTTCAGAATATACTGATGATTTAGAAATCTATTGCATTTCGTAGGTGCACCTTTTCTCTCAAACTTAAGACTATTTGATAATAAAGTTTTTTGAATACTTAATTTGCTGTAATTGAGTGTGATTTAGAAAAATGAGATTAAATCTTTTAAAAGAAATTCAGAACTAAAGTTTAATTTACGAAAAGAGCAGAATAATCATTATTTTCAATTTATGCGTAATGTTTGCCATTTATGTTATGCAGACAGCAGACAAAGAATGGATATAGAACTTAACTTGGGACATGATAGCATCTTTATTACTGCTCACCTTTGTACGCTGTCAATAAACAGTTTAACTCATATCTCTGTATCGAATATAACACGATTTGTTTTCTTGAAAATAGAAACACGCATGAAAAATTATTACATATTGTAATTAAAGTGATTGACAAATATTGTTATGCTTCTATTATAATAAAACGTTTTATAAATCCTAAACTGCAAATGTAAACTATTCAAATTTTAATACTAATTTATTGAAAAATACAAATAACGGTAATTTTCTGTTTTAAACAAACACACTTGACGTCCTTTCTTTCAGATTATGTTCATTGATAGTACTAATCAAGCCTTTTTAAGGTACTCTGAATAAACGCAACACCGGAATTTTTTAAAAAAGAAAATAATAGTATATGCAGTTTATATTAATTGTTTTAGGTTTGCTTAGTCTTTGTTCCTTCTAACGTTAAAAAGTGATGAGGAACTTTCTTAGACGGATAGTTCTAAATATAAACTGGGAAATATGAAACTTTTTCAATGAGCAGAGAATATTACATTGCACTTGTTACCTTTAAGAAAGTATGTGAAGTCGAATTTCTTTTGTAAAATTTTTTAACAAATGCATGACCATATAAAAACACCTCATTGCATTAAGAAAATAATGATTATATTGATTACCTCTAAATAGACTTTTTAACTGGAAGTTTCAAATTGTGTTATTAAAATGTTTTAAACAGTACAGAAGTTGCAAAATTAACAACTTATTAACTTAAAGTAATGCACCTGATTAATGATCAGTTATACAGCAAATCGGTAATGAAAATTCTACTATTCTAAGAAACTACGAGAAATTCGAAGTAAGATAATTATTCCAAAACAAAGTTTTATTACAAACAGGTATTAAATTAATACTCTATGAAAGCCTACTAAGGATGTTGGACAAAACAGTATTTGAACTACTTTAAGAAAGTATCTGAATTATATTCGGCTTAAAGCTTACCTACTAATGTTATGTAGTCCATCATATCACCAGAGTCATAACGCGGCGAGGAGCATGCGTCATGAGGCCTTCTTGCAAATTCTCCTATTCAAACGGGAAAAATAAATGTGTAATGTCTTAGATAAAAATAATTTTATTTTAAAGCAAATCTTTTAAATAACAGGAAAATGTTTTGGGAAAAACCTATCGAAGGAATTTTCATAAATAAATAAAATAAAGAGCATAAATAAATATGCGTAGCTTCATAAAATTTAAATATTATATCATTTGTTAAGTACTGCTGGCGTTCTAATAAAAATAAAATTTAAAACCTGTTGAGAATAGGAGCTCGTTACTGTACGATCTGTGTTTTTAAAGCAACAGGCTGGTATTTTGTTCTTTTAATTTTTAGCTGCAAAAGAGTGATAAATTTTTTTACCCCCTTTGTTGTAAAAAAACTTTAAATTAAACCTTGATGCTTTACAACAAAGATCTTAAAATTAAATAACTATTAAAATACATTCTTTATAATGAGATGAGCTGAAGAAAACATCACTGTTTACCTAAAGTTGTCGATAAAATCATAAATTTAAATATTGGTGTAAAAGTTCCTGTAGTGGAGGGTCATCCCTTCTAGACTTAAACTAATCAAAATAAATTTAACTAAAATTAGTCAGTTTAACTAAGACTTAAACTGACTAAGACTTTTTTAATTTAAAGCAGTGACACTGCTAAGCTCTTCAAACAGTGCTAATTTGCAACATATCTGAATGTTTTCAGTTACATTTAAAGCAGTTAAATACAAAACATTGGGGAGAGTACTTGCGAAAAGTACTCTTTTATGTAATTACAGTTAAACATACTTTGCAGGAGCTTGAAGAAAATAAGCAATGCCTTCGCCGGGAATCGAACCACGGACCTCATCGTTACGCGTCGAGCAGGCTAACCACTACACCACGAAGACATGCGAAGAAAGCGGGAGAAATACCTTATATACTCCCCCTTTTAAAGGGCGACTGGGGATTAGGGGTCTCAATCGCCAAATCGTGGTGGTGGAGAATTATCATCCACCAACCTTTTTAGTTCAGGCGCCACTTTTATAGTCATTAGGTATTTTTGGAAGCAGAAGACATGAAAAAAGGAGTAATGCCTTCGCCAGGAATCGAACCACGGACCTCTCGGTTACGCGTCGAGCGTGCTGACCACTACACCACGAAGGCATGCGAAGAAGGCGAGAGAAATACCTTATAAACCTTAAACCATTTATTTTAACGTAAAATATGCAGAGTAGAAAAGGTTCGTCGTTAATTTCTGCTGTAAATGAAAGAAAAAAAAGGGGGGAATGGTAGCGTATTTAATGAAAATTGCTCCAAATGTCAGAAAAATTAAAGATTTGTTTCAAATCAATTATGAATTTTTCATGCAAAGTATAGTAAACTTTTAAAGCAGGACAGATGAAAACTCAGCAATGCCCTCGCCGAGACTCGATACCCGGAGCTCTTGAATACGCGGATAGTGTGCTGACCAATACACCACAAAGGCATGCTAAGAAGGCGGGAGAAATACCTTATATACTCGCCCTTTTAGAGGGTGACTGGGAATTAGGGGATCCAATTTCCATATCCTGGTGGTGCAGAATCATCATCCACCACCTTTTTTAGTTCGGGAGCCACTGTAGAGACATTAGGTATATTTTTGACAGCAGGAGAGATGAAAAAGGAGCAATGCCCTCGCCGGGATTTGAACCACGGATCTCTCGAATACGCGCTGAGAGTGCTGACTACTACACCATGAAGGCATGCTAAACGCGGGAGAAATACCTTATAAACTCATTCTTTTAAATGCTTCCATTAGCTTGTTTTCTGACATATACGCGATACATACAGAAAGAAAACCTATGTTGTCTTAAACATTTAAAGAAAAATCAAGAAATAAATTCTTCATATTTCACTCTGTCATTTATTTTGAATGAATGTAGTTTTAATATTCAGTTTTCTATTGCAGTAGTTTAGCTTTTATTTAATATAAGTTATTTTGATTTCTATATAAAATTAAGCATCATTCAAAGGCATACGTAATGATAATGTCAGGTAGATACTGGACCATTTCTTTACATGCAGAAATTTAAGCAGTAAAACTGTTTTCAGAGTTTCCTATGTAGTTTCAATAAATGAGTCGCACATGAATGCTTATATTTTATGCAAATGCCATTAACATAGAGTTTTTGAGAAATTCAGAGTGTGTGAAATCAGGTAATCATCTTTAATAAAATCCATTTCTATGTACATTAAAGCTGTGCAGCCCACGCATATATGCATGTTTTCAGAAATGCTAATTATGCTTTACAATCTTTAAAAACGCTTTGTAGTTGAGCAAATTACGTAGTTGAGAATACTAGTAAATTGTGTAGCTAGAATTCTTTATTGCACGCATATTGTAATAGCATGCATAAAAAAAATCCGAATTCCTTTATTGCAAGTGCTCTAAATTTCTGGACATCTTTGTATGATATAATTAGATGTTTACACATCATGACATCTTCAAAAAATTGGTAAATATTCGTTTTTGCTTTCATAGTATTTTCCCGTTTCGGACAATATAAAATATTAAAAATGCAAGTTATGCTAACTTACATTTCTAAATGATGTAATTATATACGTTTTGTAATAATTTTTCATTCCCAGATGAGCATCGAAAGACACTGCTATGCGTAACTGAAACTAACCAGATCCGTTACACCAGATCTGAAATTTACAGTACAGTATTGGCTCCTGAATGCAAGTGAAGATAACCTTACATTTAATTACTGTGATTCAATTCCTTTTACACTTTTATTAAATTAAATAACTAAGCAAAATAAAAACGTACATGCATGAAGTTATACATGTATAAAGTGGCGCCATTGTAATGAAGCCTATTGGACTCAATTCAGGCACGGATACTCTTAAATGATATGAAACATTTATTGCAGGGACACTATTTCAAGGGTACTTGTTCGATAAGCCATAATCATACTATGAATGCCGGCATTGCTAGACTGAATCACAGTTAAGCAGTAATCCTTGAGATACGAATTTATTAAAAAAATTAACGTAGAAGTATTTTGCACATTCACAATAATAGATAATTACCTCTGTAAGCTGAGATAACAGAGGAAAATTTGACCCTGTTTTTGATAATTCACTTCAAAGCTGTATTTAAGTCTTAACTATTGTTATTAAATTGTTTTCTACTTTCAGAAAAAGAAGTTATAAGGTATTTCTCCCGCCTTCTTCGCATGCCTTCGTGGTGTAGTGGTCAGCATGCTCGACGCGTAACCGAGAGGTCATTTCTTCAAGCTCCTGCGTCCGAAATAACCTAATGTCTCTACACTGGCGCCCGCACTAAAAAGGTGGTGGATAATGATTCTCCACCCCCGGGATTTGGCGACTGGGTCCCCCAAACCCCAGTCATCCTTTAAAAGGGGGAGTATATAAGGTATTTCTCCCGACTTCTTCGCATGCCTTCGTGGTGCAGTGGTCAGTACGACTCAGCGCGTATTCCAGAGGTCCGTGATTCGATTCCCGGCGAAGGCGTTGCTCATTTTTCTATCTACTGCTTCAAAAATACCTAATGTCTCTAAAGTAAATCTTCTCATGTAAAAATTTTAATAATTGAGTACCTGATGTTCACGCTTTCAAACATTAGTAAATGTTCCTTACATCTCAGATCGCAAATATACTCTGTTATCCTATACCAATATTACAAAAAAATCTTATAGTCTACCAGTTAATGTTTATAAGCTTCCATTTAATTCACTCATGGTGTTTGTCGAGAAAGTTTGTTATTGTTTTATAACCTACTTCCTGAGCCATAGAATTCAAATTTTGTACACACACTGTTTGTGAATGACAATGCAATGTGGTGAAGCGATCTGTTTTAAATTTGATTTAAGGTGTAGAGTCATTAGGTTATTTTGAAGCAGGAGACATGAAAACGAGAAATGCTCTCGCTAGAACTCGAATCTGGAGCTCTCGAGTATGCGCCGAGTTTGCTAGTGTTATACCACGAAAGCATGCTGGAAGAACAGAGAAAATACCTTATAAGAGCTCTTAAGATTTTTCTGCTATGTGATTTAAAAGAATTGTTGGAAGTAAAAGAGCGATTGT
Organism: Stegodyphus mimosarum; assembly: GCA_000611955.2. Lineage (NCBI taxonomy): Eukaryota > Metazoa > Arthropoda > Arachnida > Araneae > Eresidae > Stegodyphus > Stegodyphus mimosarum. The sequence goes on along the minus strand of KK118795.1, from coordinate 578,949 downwards.
AATTGTTGAAAAACGATGTTTCAGTTGAATTATTTGATGAATACCATGCCATTAAGACTAAAAGGATTACAAAAATCATTAAAGTATTACTATAAAGAAAGCTTTAGTTTGATCTCATAAAATAGTTAATAAATTAAAAAGATAAAAGCAATTTTTCCAATAGTTTCACGAGACAAAGGATTAAATAATTCTTTTTACAAAATTCATCTATGATTTTATATAAGCGTGGGCTGCTAAATAATGAAATCTATTAATCCAGTTGCATTAACAAAATCCATCAACTTTATTACATTTACCAAGGACGCCCGGAGCTTTTATTATTCGTGATACCATAAGTCGACCAATCTTAGCCGTATTACTGAATAAAATTTAGTGATAAAACAAAATAAAATTCACGTATTCGACTAAGAATTTTACATCGGCAGTAACGGACAGAAGATGTAATTATTAAGACAGCAGAAAGTAGAAGTAATAGTAAAATAGTTCAAATTTTAATTAGTTTTATTATCTTTTGATTTTGATTAGTGGGTGTCAAAGAATTGGTGCCCCAATTCCTAGAAATTGTATCGAAACATCAATCTACAATCAATAAGGTAAAAAAATAAGCATCTAACTCTTTTCATCACATTAATTTGGGTAAAGGTAGAAAGAAAGACCACAAAGCATTCCAACTATCATTTCGAATTTTAGTCCTCACTACCTAAAAAAATTAGGAAATCATTGTATTACATTATTTCTTCACTCCTCGTCGTCTGCGCTTCGGTAAAATCGAATTTCTAATTAGCTTAATGCGTTTTGTTAGAGAGAATAAATGTAAAAAGACAACCCATAATCGTGGTGCCAAAGTAAATCAATGCTTACAAGCATCAGCTGGGCTTCGAAATTTCATCGCATTTTTTCTGCATTTGAATTTTATATTCTTTGTTAACGCACTTTATCTATTTTTTCTGCTTATATTCGAACTAGGGTGGCCGAATTACATAAATCGAGTGAAAGGCCTTTTTGTTAATCGAGTTTTGCTCTGAAGAAGTCAAATTATTGTTTATGCTCATTATTGAATTTTGCAGCTGAAAGAAACGGAAGAAAGGTTAATGTTTGTGATTGAACGGAGCGTTTATCTAAAAGCTTCTATCTTACTCTTTCATGTTAAATTACATGTCAATGAAACATTAAAAGCTTTTAAGCCGAATTTAAGAAAATCAAATATTATTTATTGATAATAGAATTTTTCTATTTCAGAGATTTTAAATACAATACAGATGCTTAAGAACCAGGCTTTGAAGCCGAGGTTATTAATAAGGACGCCTGGGTTATTCACCGTTGAGTGCAGACAGTCATTACGTTTGGTTACATAAATGTTAACTCTACGTGTGCTATCACTCATGGACGCATTTTTTTCCACATAGCTTTCAACATGCAATTTTGCTTCAAGCTCTTTTTTGAAAGGTCATTAATGCAGAAGATGTAGACAAAGATTTATTTGTCAATTCTAATTGAGATACAGCGATGAAACTGCGGGGGTACACAGACCCCCTGGGGATATGCTTACAGCAAATATATATATACCGTGTCCACAAATCTTATCCGGCCTTGTTTCTGCAACCGTTGGCCCTAGCCATGTACTTCCAATTATAAATTTTATAAATGATGCAATTGTTCATGTTTGGGCATGTCATAATTAAAAAAAATTAGTTTGGTAAACGTTATGAAATTTAACACTATACATTCTCTTTGATCCCTGTTCATATATATTGTAAAAGTGCAAAGTGGCTGACGTAGTCTCGAGATATTGTGTTTCGGAGGCAAAAGCTTGTTTCTCAGAGTTTCAGTGTGGATGGAAAGGACAAATTCTCCAAACTATGATAATTTTGATTAACTTTATTAAAATTAACCTGCTTAGTAATATATAACAAGTTATACGGTTTTATATACGGTTATTTATTTTACAGTCGTAATACATAGTTGCATTCCTCGATGCATTCACGTATATGGAATGCATATTTTTTTTAACCTAAGGAAAAGATCTGTTTCGTACGGTTACGAAAATTACGTGCTAGTGATTAATGCTTCCTGGCCAGAATTTTCAGTTAGCAAATGTATTTCTATTATAGTTTATTATATTTTAAATGCCTAAGATTTAAATACATTTTCAACTGAAATCAGTTTGATTGCAAAGTTTCAATCTTATAAAAAATTCTTATCTGGAAAAGAAAAAGGGATAAAGAAGGATAAATAAATTTTATTTCAGCTTTGTAGCAGCTCATTTTTAGCTTTGAAAGATGTTTTACTGCAAATATATTTTTTATTTAAATCAAAGGTATTTTATTCATTTCATCGTTTATTTTGACTTTGTGTGTGTGTGTATGTTTGTGAAACGAGCTATATATTTTAGCAGATTAGGAATACCTTTATTTATGCTGCTCTTCCCCCTTTTACATTGCAGAAAAGAGAAACGTTGTTTCACTATATTCCGAACAAAAAGTGAATTCAGTAAAACAGCAGTTCTCTAGAATTTCTAAGAAAACGCTAGAGATATTAATACTATTAGAAGGGCGGAAATTTTTCTATACTTACAACCTCAACAACTCTCCTTTTTACAGCCAAATGAAGTATTTTTTATTGTTTGAAGAATGCGAAAACTGTGATAAATGAATCTGCAATTATCTACGAAACCGAAAGATGAAGTATTCAATAATAAAACTGTTTAGATTTAATTTCATTATTTTAAACTATTAAAATTGTATAATACTTAGTCAATGGCATGCACTGATATATGTAATCAGCACTTAATAAGTGCTGGTTAATGTATGCTAAGTGGCACTTCATATTCGCGTTTACTGTGCATATGGAAGAACAAACCTAAGCCTTTGTATTAATGAAGATTTCAAAATATAATTATTTTTAGCTTTTCTAACAACGGATTTCAGAAGAAAAACGGTGAGATAATAAAATGAAAGATAAACACGCAGCGTTGTTCCAGTATGGGTTAAAAATGAGTTTTAAACATAATAGATTTATGTTAAATTAAACGCAACAACAAATGCCTTTTACAAAAATGAAATGCGCAGATTTCTGAATATTTCTTACTATACTATTATGCATCTTTCCATATTAACGTGGATGCATTGTCTAATCTGTTTTGGAAAAAAGGTTTTATGACACTTCCGATAAATGATTGCACTATGACAAAGATGAACATATTTAATTTATAAACAGTTTATAATACTTTTTCATTTTATTGAAATATTTTTATTTACCTGAAATATTTAGTAACTAGAAACGGAAGATAAAATAATAACGAATCCTAAATGCAAATTGGGCCAGTTTCACACACTTGTTCGAAGTCAGTATATTGCCTAATATCATGACTCATGTATTTTCTTAAAATTCTATTCTCGTTCATTAAAATTATTATTGTGGGGTAATGTAAAATTGTGTTTACTAAGCTTTTACTATTCTACGACATTGAAATTGCAAGTCTTAACCTGAATATTTGTTTTTTTGCATATTTATTTTTTACTACTAGTACGGACTGTAAAGTATTTTATGGCCATAAAAGCAAATAAAAAGTTTGATTTTTTCCGATACTGAGCTAATAGTTAGTTACTTTGTATAAGGAATGTAGGTTTTGATGCCAAATGTATACATTTAATTTCACACTGATTAGCAAGCAGTTATGCTGATTTCCTTGTGCAGGAGTAAAAGTTTTCTATTTATTGTACTTTTTTATTTCTGTGTATTAATTATTACATTGCTCTACAATAAGAAAATATGATTTTGTTTTAATAATAGGTAAATAAGAATTTTAATACAATTTCATAACTATGTACTAGGAGCATTTCGATTTCATATTGATAAAAATACTTACTTTTTATAAAAGATTTTCACTAAACTGCAAGAATTTTTAAGTGATCTTCCAGCCACCTCAAGAACTTTTCAATTTTTATTTTAGAGATTTTTAAACGGCACTCTAAATTTTATTTACGTAATTTTATTTTGTTAGTATTTCCAAATTACACCCTGAAGCTTTTTTCTCTTTGAAGGGAGGGAGAATATGTTGGATATCAAAATATGAAAACATTTTATCAGCAAATTAAAACTTAATTGGCACAAATTAATAATAAACCTCTAAATTACTAGTTTTCAATTAAAGTGCAACTACTTTAAGGCATCTGCAATTTCCCTGCAGTATCCGCATTGCTGTAAAATTTTGCCCAATCGCTGCTCAGGATTAAAACAAAGACTTTCCAAGTTTAAATAGTACCGCAACTGACTACGCATCCTCTTTTGCCATTTCGCCTACCTACTGACAACGTGTCGCTGAGCCTCTGCTAGCTCTTCTCCCTTATATAAGATGTAACAGCTTGTGAGGTATGTTTAGCTCCTCTATTGTTCAGCGAATTAAGAAAATATGGCTAAGAAATTCGTTATCTAAAAATAAATGATTTTTATCTGCTAAGCTAGGGCTGCTTCTTCCAAAATTTCATACGATCGTCCAATACACCGCAATTTCCAGTCAAATGCGCAGCAGTTTTCTCGGCCATGACTAAAAAGTGAATCGGTGCTTTTCCTAATCAAACTGTCGTCTAATATCAAGTCATCTACAACAAAATAAATCATCATCATATACATGGTGATTGTAAATTCCTGGTACGTACAAACTTGGAGAAGAGGTAGAGAACAAAGATACGAAAACTGTTCACATAGCAAGCCCAGGTTGTAATCTTTATTTAGTCGTTAAGTGCAACGTAAAATGAATTTACAATAAGAAAATTTTAAAATGAGATTGAGATTCCATAACATCTCATATGAATTGCTTCATACAAAGAACAGAACATATAGCCTTTTATCACTCATTTAAAAATATCGTGCTTCAAACTACATCACGAAATACCTTTGCATATTAGTAATTTGCATAAAAAACCTCGTTGCCGTTAGATGGCAGTAGGTGTGCATCTCAGTAGAGGAAGACATCATTCCCGATTTTGCTGTTGTCAGTGATGGGAGATTTTACGTATGCTGAAAAAGCTGACATGCATTACATGAACGGCTGTGCAAATTGTAACACCAGAGCTGCACTACGAATGAAATCACGCGCAGTTTCAGGACAGTGACAGTGACCCCACAAGTGGCGACTCAGTGGAGAACGTTATCTTATTTTACCGTTATTTTATCTTATTTATTCCTTTATGACGCTGCAATATGTTGCAATATGTTTCGATCAACTGCTGCAATATCATCGAAACATATTGCAACTGCTGCAATATGTTTCGATCTCCATTCGTAACCGAATGTATTTCCAGCACGATGGGTCACCAACCCGCTTCATCACTGACGTTCGCAATTACCTGAATGCCACTTGTGGGGCGCGATGGATTGGCTGTCCACCCCGATCTCTCGATTTATCGAGCGTTGATTGTTTTTTCTGGAGGTTTCTGAAGGGTCTTGTTTATGTGACTCCAGTTGATTCAGCTGAGGATTTCGTTGCTCGAATATCAGTAGCTGTTGCCTGTGTGCTTAAAACACCTGACATCTTTGCCAGTGTATGCGAGACGCTCCATTGACGCTGTCAAGCACGTATCCTGTTGGTGGACTGAATTTTGAAACACTTCTTGTAAACATCTTGCTTCAGTTGAAGTGAGACACCCTGTATTTATGGCTAAATAAATGCATTGCGACTTTGGTTTCCTATGTGAATGTTATTCTTATTATTGTTCTGTACCTTTCCTCCAGGTTTGTACCATAAATGAGGAATCACATTGTGTATATGCATATATACATATATACGTATATACATGTAAGAAAAATAAAGAATATGTAAAAGACTAAATTAGCAACCTAAATTTCCCTTCTCAGTTCTAGAAATAATAATCTCTCTCTGCATTGCGTCATTTTTAGATTAATCCATGTCATATGACCCTATAATTCTGAAGGTATAAATGGAACTGAAACTTAAGCAGTCAATAGTAATTTTACAGAAGTAGTAACTATCCAATAAAAATGCATTGTAAACCGAAACTAACTCAGTCTTAATTAAAATTTCACCCTGAACATAACGCACTTGCTCACTACTCTTCGGCCTAATTGGACTGCTATCTGCTGCTTTCTTCTTGCTGCAAAATTATCAGAAATGTAAACCTCTTTAAATAGGCACAAATAATGTGCCAAGTTATTTGTGGCCGCAATATGTTTACTGAAAATAAAATGAAGATTTAATCTGCCTCGACTGCCAAATTTCTTATTCAATGTAAATCGGCATCTCAGCATTCTACGACAACAAAATTCCTACTGATAATTACTTCTAATTTTTTTTATTATTTCATACATACATGCATACATACATATATATATATATATCATTCTTTATTATATTGAAGTATTTTAGGAAGAACAAGTTAACATTAAAAGCCTCCAGTATACTGATACACTGCCCAATTTGACAGCTACTTATAACCTAATTCATTTTTAAATTTTACGTGCTACATAATGCAGTTTTATAAAAATTTCTACAACTTTACTCTCAAAATGAATAACATTTAGAAGTTATAATGGCTCAAACTTTGCCAACTGTCAATTTAACTACGTTTCGATTATTTTTATTTTCTTGCAACATTCTATCTGCTCGAGTTAGATATTTACTTGAAGTTACCATAAAAACTTTGTACAAATAAGAACATGTGTACATGTATAGAGAAATAAGAGTATTTAAATCTCATTTGCGCTAGTATTACATAGACGAGCTCTATTAGAACATGCAAGCTCGGATTCCCGATAATAAAAAAGTTAAAAGAACAGTATTTCAGTCGCAGTTTTGTTCAACGGATTCGTAAAGCCTACATGGCCAATGTGTAATATCACTGATGGCTATTAAAAGACAAGAAACAAAGGGGAACTGAAAGTTAGAAAGCAATATGATTGGGCAACTTTTAAGCCAAGTGTATTCCGAAGGGCACTTGATTCGTGTATTCTTGTGCAACGGAATCCTATTTTTCATATCAAAGCAATAACTTTATTACTTAATTTTTCTCCAATTTAACAAATGAACCTTTATCCAGGCAATAAATGACGCGAAGCTATTGATTTTTTTAGGGTGGAGTCTTTTTAATGATTTTCTTTTAAAATAATGATGCATAAAATTTCTAAATGGCACAGCAATACAAGGTTTTAGAAAGTGTCTCAAACAGGAACTGCGATAATAATGTAGTTACTCAATAGAGTCGTTGGTTCAAAAAAGAAAGCTTTAGCTTTTTTCATTATGGCCAAGCACACAAAGGTTATGTGCCTAAGAGAGACACCTGCTTGGAAAGATTTCGAAGAAAAACTAACTCGTGCCCAGGTTACAATTGAAGTAATCTACAAAAACGCCCTTGCTACCAAGGGCGCGATACCAGTGTCCAACGACTTTACCATTCTGCTGCTGGTGATTTCTTCTAAAGGGAAAGCTTCACGTATACAAATGCATAATCATTAAATAAAATTTTACATTTTCGACTTCAGTTATACACTCATGGACCAAAAAATTAGCGCACCAAATAATTGCGGGATAGTAACGAAACTTGCAATGAAGGTAAATGTCGGGGAGATATGCAAATGATTAGAAATGCAGCCTGATTGCGCATTACGTATATCCGGTAGAGGGCGTTGAACGTCGTACTCTGTGGAGTATAAAACAGGTAACCAAAGCTTTGCTTGAGAGTGCTGAATCATTTACAAAGGAAGAGCTGAGGTAGATATGCCATTACGCCGTGTTTGAAGACAATATGAGCAGTTGTCGCAGTTTGAGAGGGGGAGAATCGTCGGGATGATGGAAGCTGGGTGGTCAGCTAGGCGAGTAGCTCCTCAATTAGGCCGCTCTGATTGTGTTGTGAGGAGGTGTTGGGACCAGTGGACCCGAGAGATGTCATGTACACGAAGATCAGGCTCAGGACGCCCTCAACAGACCAGTCGTCGAGAAAACCGCCACATTGTAAAAAATGCACGCGTACAGTAAACTGCTTCATCGGCCGCCATCCAGGCACAGGTAACACCTTCACTAGGGGCCCCTGTGTCTTCTCGAACCATACGAAGGCGCCTGGCGGAAGGACAATTGGTATCGGGGTACCCATTACGTGTGCTGTCCTTGATGCCCACCCATCGACGCCTTCGTTTGGAGTGGTGTCGAGCACGAGGAAAGTGGACTACAGCGGAAGGGAACCAGGTCGTCTTTAGCGACGAATCCACATTCAATCTCGCCAGTGATGACAATCGTGTTCGTGTATGGAGAGCCCATGGTGAACGCCTCAATCCTGCCTTTGCTGTACAACGACATATCGCTCCCACAGCTGGTGTGATGGTATGGAGTGTCATTGCTTACAATACACGGTCACCCCTAGTATTGTTCAGTGACACCATGACAGCCCAGCGATATGTTCATGAAATCCTGCAACCACATGTGTTGCCACTCATGCAGGAGCCATTTTTCAACAAGACAATGCTCGGCATCATACGGCAAGGGTGTCACAAGTCTGTCTCCGCACTGTTACTACCCTTCCTTGGACTGCCCGATCCCCAGATTTGTCTCCAATCAAGCATATCTGGGATCATTTGGGACGACGAGTTGGGCATCCCACGAGTTTGAATGAAATAGAGGCAAGGTTACAGCAAATGTGGAACGAAATGTCTCAAGACATCATACAGAACTTGTATGACTCAATGCCCGATCGTATCGCATCGTGCATTCGCGCTATAGGGGGTCCAACGGAGTATTAACTCCTTCGTTCTTTTGCCTTTTTCTCTGAAGTAAATTATCCTTTATCTTTGATTTCCTTATCATTTACTTATATCAAAGCAATCATTACGTATGTAAAATTTCGTTTTATTTTGACCACTACTTCTTGGTGAGCTAATTTTTTTGTCCATGAGTGTATTTGCTTCCGTAAGCTACATTAATTTTTTATTACCCTCATTTTCTACGGTTTGATTTGGTTTATGTGATTACGGCAAAGCCTCAAGGGCTATCTGCCTAAGGGAAGAAATGGCTTCGTGGAGGACTTTCTAACGGAAACTGGCTTGTATACAAGTTATACATGGGAAAAACACGAAAACGCCCATGCAGCTAGCCCGTTTTCGAGATTCGAACCTCGGATAGAACTACCAGTGTTCAGCAACTTTACCGCTCTGCCTCTGGTGGACCGTCGTTTGCTATGAGAACGCAATTTTACACTTTTTTCTCCTAGACATATGAAACCTTTTATTATGCTTTTGCATAAATATAGCATAGGATTTTGCTTTTAAAATTAATTTTGCAGTAATCTTTACTAAAAGCGATGAAACATTTTAAAAATGTTTTTTACCAGTTTTAAAATTTAAACAAAATTGAAAGAAGTTATGATATTTTCTAACATAAGCAGAAGAATGAAACAAATTTTACGCACCTTATATTTTACAATGCTGCGAGTTGGTGCCCATCAGATTTTAAGCAGTTCAAGTCATGAAACGTGGCAATATCTTCTCGAAGTCATTTTCTGCTATCACAACATTCTGACTAAACATGAGTTTGCTTGCTTTCGCCATTTGTATACATTTCGTGCCCTAAGCATGCGTTGTTTTTCTTAACGGACATCATAAGTTTCTAACGCAAGATTACTACAAGTGCTCTACTGGAACAAATTTAAGTCTAGCTTCATTTTTAGTGTCCACCTTAACGGTAAATAATTTGTAAATCATTACGGATATTAACTAGAAATGAAATATGTTAATACATTGAAAGTATTTCACAGCAATAACTGTTAAGTTCAGATTGAAAAACGTCAGAAATAAACTTTGAAATTGTTCAAAGAGGCTACAACAATTCGTTGGTACATAAATCTGGGCCTTTAGTCCCAAGCTGTAGAAAACGAGCCACAGGTGTATTTAGTTTAGGTCATGAACACGTTAAATCCTTAAATATCTCACTTTAAATTACAATACACAAATTATAATATAAATTAAGGAATTTTAATCAGAAATTTGTTACAACATTAGTTGATTAAATTCAAATTCTTCTGGTACCAGATTAGGTTTAGATTATTCTGGCAAAACACACTAGGGTTATCTGCCTAAGGAAAGGGCTTTGCCTTCTTGGAGGATATTTTAACAGAAACTCTGTCGTATATACGTTACGCAAGGGAAAAACAATGAAACGCCCACGCAGCCAGCCCGTTTGCCTGCAATCGAACCTGGGCGGAACTAACAGTGTTCAGGGATTTTACCGCTCCGCCTCTTGCGGGCCTGTATCTTTCTAAAATACCTTAAATAAGTATGAAATGTTTAATCGGACAGTAAGAAAAATTTCAGCAGTTTTGCAGTTCGTTTATGTAAAATCACAATAAATGTAAACACAAAGTAGAAGTCATAGAACAGTTAATTTGTAGCAGGATATTTTAAGCAAGCTGCTGAGGGACGTTTTACAGTTATTAATGTCAATTTTCAAAAATTCAAAATTCCTAATAAAATCATTACTGGCTAAATCCGATATTTATTTTTCCTGCTTTGAATTAAACGAGAAGTAGTTAAATTTAAAGGTTGTGTTCCAAGGATTTAACTGCGTGCTTTATTTTATTTCCTCAATACATCTGAATTCGCATAAGACATGAACTACAGAAAATACAGGAAAGGAAAATTTAGTGTACGAAAGAATGAATGGGTTCAAAATAGATGAGAGTAGCTTAATTTTCTGCTTTTATTTGAATAAAACCTCACTTGTTCCTGAGAGCTTCTAGCCTGAGCAAAGAAGATTTGCATACGAGGTTTCATTTGATCTTTTTTTGAGAAGAATTCCTTCAACTTACTTTATAGGTGAAGAATTTTAAATATTTTACAAAGAAAACTCTTTTCCATATATTAAACAAAGTACGCGGAAGTGTTTTGTTCAGATCTAGAGAAGATTGGTAAGCTTTATCTTTGCAGCAACAGATAGTTTCTTTGTAAACTTTCAACATGCATTAAAAGTTTCGGATTATGTAACTAAACCTTTTTGAACTCTTAATCAAACTTTACTGTAAATATTTATTTCTTGAAATGCTTTTAAAATCAAGCTTCTTAATAAAGTGAAAACTTTATTAAGAAGATTATTTTTATTCAATTTAACCGTTACACTATCCTTAATGAGAGAACAAGCTGGTTTCAGCTTATGTTAGTATGTTTTGAAAACTTAATACTTGCCTTATTCATTTAGCGTGTTAAGCCACTTAAGAGCTATGTTACGTTGAATTGCCTTTAATCTACAATTTTATTTCTGTTTCAAAATTTCATAACTCTTTTTCAACAATGATAAAGTTTCTTCCGTTGCTTTAGAAGCGCATTGAATAAATTGAAACTAATCTTGAGATTAACGGGAAGCGCATTGAATAAATTGAAACTAATCTTGAGACGCACATATTTAACTAACTGAAACAATCAGCAGATGTTACGTGATTGTTGTAAAACAAAAGGCTGTAATACACCTCTCTGCTCAACAATATAGTGAGAAAGAAACTTCCTTCTCTTTCTGAAAAATTATTTTTAGAATTCCCATTGGAAAACTGAAGCCAAGTTTTTCGAACAGAAATTTAACAAAATATCAAAGCGTTTCTTTCAAGACAGGAAATAAACAAGATTATATTTTCTCTGTGATATATCTACTATTTCAAATAAGAGCTCCCAATCTAATTAATGTAAATAATCAAGAAAGGAAATAAAGTTTTCGTATTTATGTCTTACACTGGTTCCAACACAAAGAGCTGAAGGAAACTCCAAGAAACCATGTGTTTAGTACTATGTATTAAACCGCAAAAAATAATATTTGCTAGAGCTGCAACACCTGATTTTTTAAATTATCAGACACGATGAAAGAGAAACACTATTTCACTATATCACTTATATTACATAACGTACATTTATTAACAGGTAAAGACAGAGATATATCTCCTTATTTATAAGTCAGATATTTTTATTTTTATTTCCAATACGTCTAGTTCTAAATGCATTTATATAACCTGCTATTATGACTATGATAAGAAAATTGTTTTACTTGGTTGTAAATTCGCAATGAGAAGCAAAGCAGTATTTGGCTTGTAGAGCCCTTTAGATTCGGATCCAGATAAATTCAGGGAAAAGAGCAACGTTACTTAAATAGGCTCCATACTTCATTTAGATGAATTCAGTAGACTGCCATACAAATATTCGAACTATAAAATAGATTGCTCTCATGTATTCAAAAGAGAATCTCCAGTGAGAAGGAGATAGCTCAAGGAAAGAAAATGAAATACTCGATTGGAGCATGTGGGCTTATTCAAGAGGGGCAATTCCCTTCCTCAAACACATAAAAGAATTTCATATCTAACGTTTCTTTGCCAATATTTTTGGTAGCAGACTTTATGTGAAGGAAATTCTATGAGAACGTAGATAGCGAGACAGCTGCTTCGTATTTCAAGAAAGACCGTCTCTGTAGTATGATGATGGACACACAGAGATGTGGATTTTGCGAATAAAGAAAGAATATGAGATTAAATTAACATTTGGAAATTATGTTCATATTGAAGGATAATTGTGGTTGTAACAGTGGGTTGAAATTAATATCGCCATTTAAAAACTTTAAAAAAATTTCCAAGTAGTTTCATGTATTATTATAAAATTGCTTCTTAGAGATGATTATAGCCTTATAAAATATTTTATGACTTTCAACAAACAATAATCTCGTATCAATTATTTTATGTTTTACTAAAAATTAAGCTTAGTTTAAGCACTGTTTTTTCTTTTCTTTTTTTCGCAATACATATATTAACGGAGACTAGAAGATTATGTAAAAATAAGGTTAACTGCAACTCATGCATTGCTTTGCGAAAATCTGTCTTGGGGCTCGTAATTGCTACTCTAGCTAACTGCGTTGGATAGAGCTTAGTATTGGCGGGAGGCTGCGTAAGATCTCGTTGACCAAACCATGTTAGTAAGCTCCTTTCTGTTGATTTGTTGAAGATGATACCAGATATGCTATTTTACAGGATTCGAATTTGATATTTGCACATTTCAAGACAGGTCTTTGAATAATTATTGCTTTTAAATAATCAAAACTTTAGATGTAACACGCCATGAGTTTTCGCTAAATACTAATTCAAATTTCAATTTTTAAAGTCTTGCATTTGTTGAACAGACGTGGAGAAATAAAGTTTATCGCATTTTAAGCTGTAATTGTGAAAGTTGATTAGAGTTGAAGGTGATAACTTGTTGGCACTTAGAAAACTTAGTGAAGTACCGTTAGGTAAATTTTTAATAAAAAATTATGTATTAGAATTACAAACTAAGTTAGAGATGCAAACATACTGCCATATGTTCATAACAATTCATGACGCCTCACGAAGCATACAGTTTGAAACTAACAAAGGATGTCTTCCAAACTTGAACTCTATATTTTCTCAAATATGGATAGCAACGGGCAAGCCTCGACAGGCAAAGAAATAAAGTAATTTCTGACCTCATCATTTGTGCGACTGATTCTGAAAATGAACCCCAAAGCACATTTGTAAGTGAATTCACAGCTATTTCTTCAAACAATGAATTCAAGAATAAAGGGGGGAAGAGCTTGTGTCGTATATCATGCCATTATAAGGAAAAGTGTTAAGATTCTGGGGTACTGTAAGACGAAAATGGGGAATGTAGCTTCTAATGCAGGGGCTTGAAAAAGCCGGCTCAGGAGTCAAACGCGGCCCTTTTAACTACGTAATCTGCCGTTTTGAAATCCTATGCTGCAACATTTTCATCTCTATCCTATCTGATTTTGAGCGCGAATAACCAAAATCAGCAGCATGAGTACGCATCTGTTGCTACAGAGTATATATGCATAACTAATAAATATTCATCCTTTGTGTCTAAATTTTTTCATTATTATAAGCAATGAAAATCCAGTATAATTCAACATAACTGGAGGAATAAAAAGATAAAATTTGTAATTAAATAATGTTAACTTTACAATATTTTATAATTAATACTATTAACACAACTCCTGTGAAACATTTTATTATTACTTACCCTTTAGTCTACCAATTAAGAGTGTGATTAATGTATTTCTAACCAAAGAAAACTTTAACCACTCTTACCTTAACCATTCGGCGGTTGCAAGACTAAAAAATCCTTTCTTCCCAAGTATGTGCGGTATTTGTTAATAGTAAATTCGTTATGCGACCTGTGTACTTTGTGCCCACTGCGGTGCGTAAACGGATTATAGCTGAGTTCGTTGAGAACTATCAAAAGATTAGAACTTCAATTTTCTAACCGATGGAAGCCAATGGTATTGTAAAAAGTGTTAACAGAATAAATTTGAGAACAATAATGACAAATTTGTTAGATATGCAGCATACAGATTGGGACTCCAACATAAAAGAGTTAGAGAGAAAGTCAAAAAACACGATAAATGAAACTGCGAATAAAACCCCCTTTGAAATGTTATACGGTTATTCATCCAGATTCAATGATGATGTATTTATGCAGCTAGCAAATGAAGACGCACGCACTGTGATAACTCATGTGAAATGCAAGAACAAGTGCGAGCGAGTATAGAAGAGTAACAGCAAAATTGAAGGAGAAATTTGAGAAAATAAAAAAAAAAAAAAAAAGAAAGAAATGTCGCACAGTAATTTTTAAGCAAGACAAAATTGTTATAATGAGATGTGCTCCAAAAGCTGTAGCAGCCTCCTAAAGCACTGCCGAAATATAATGGTAAAGCCTACCGAAGCACTGCCGAATATCGAAAAAAAATTGTAACCATATAAATGTTAACCAATTATACTTAAGAGCAACAGAACTACGAGTAGAAACAAAGGAACGAGGACACTACTTCACCGCCATACTTCATGCGAGTCAACCTCCGAAGAGAGTGATGACAACTAGGAAACGGATGACTTACTGCTAGCGATTCTTCGATGAACCCTGAAGATCCTGCCGCAAGGGCCTGGCTAAGATAAGAAATTCCCTTTTCTTATATTTTCATGTACATGACTAACGGCAAGACCACGTGAACACTTAAGAACACTTAAACCTGTGAAAGACTTACTATGCATCTTAAGTAACTGACAATCAAAATGTCCAATATTTTGGTTACAGCCGAAAACATGGCAACATAAACATCGCGGACGAAAACAACGCAAGGCGAAAACACCGAGTTGTAAGACATCGTGGGAGAAATGAAAGCAGAGAGAAAACATCGCAGTCCTAAAACGTCGTTGTACATAATATCGTGGTCGAAAATAAAGCGGTTCAAAAACATCGCAATTTAAAAACATCGTCGTCGAAAATATCTTGGTAAAAATAAAGTACCTAGAAATCATCGCGTGACGATAACATCTCACACACGCTTTTTTTAAATTCCACGCTGATACATTATGTAACTGACTTTCGTCATAACTAACAAATCGACATCCAAAAAATTGATTGCACGTTATTAATGAAAATGTTAACGACACTTGAAGAAGAAACGGAAACAAAACAAAATATAATTTTCATTCAAACAATATAAAATTAATAAATGTGAAAAAAAATCATTTGAAAATTAACTAAGGAATCTTTTAGAGGTAACCAACCTCATGCAATTATTTACCTTCTTTTTTCTAAGCATCTTTTGACTGCATTCTTCATAAAAACATTATCAGTAAAACTTTATAAAAAAAGGTTAATTTATTAACGACACTTGTTAATTAACTATGTAACTTAAGTTTCCTTCTTAGTTTTTCAGCAAAAATTTATTAGTTTATTCAAAAATATGAAATATAGTCTTAAAAGAATCCTGTTTCCTTCTTGCTCTCCCAAATAATTATGCTAACAAGCCTTTACAACTTTTAAAACCTGAAAACGCACGTGTGCGATGTTATTGTCACGCGATGGGATTTGTAGGTACTTTATTTTTTACCACGATATTTTCGACGACTATGTTTTTAAACTACGAAGTTTTCGAACCGCTTTGTTTTCGACCAATTATTTTGTACCACGATGTTTTAGAACTGCGGTGTTTCCTCTTTGCTTTCTCTTATCGTACGATGTTTTGTACCACGACGTTTTCGCCTTGCGTTTTATCTTCTCGACGTTTTCGTCCGTGATGTTTTCGGCGGACACCCAATATTTCATTGTTATTATTTTAGGACGGTTAAGGAGTCGTTAATATTTGGAACTTTTATGCATTTACTAATAATTTAGACATAGTGATTGTTATTAGAATATTCAAGTGCATTTAAGTAACTTATATGTATTAAGGAGCATTAATTATTATGTTCAGTTTGAGCATAACGTGAATTCTTTGTATGAAAATAATGTGTATTGTATTGTATAGTCATAAGGATTTTTTGAAGCAATAGTCAGGAAAAATGAGCAGTGCCCTCGCCGGGACTCGAACCTGGACCTCTAGAATACGAGCTGAGCGTATTATCGTTACACCTCCACCACCTTTTATTTCGGGAGCCACTGTAGATTCATTAAATGTTTGAAGCGGAAGACATGAAAAATGAGCAATGCCCACTCCGGGATTCGAACCTGGACCTCTTGAATACTTGCCAAGGGTGCTACCCTTAAACCGCGAAGGCATGTAGAGAAGAGGGAGAAAATACCTTATAGTATATTATAAAGTTCATGTAAACGTAATGTGTGCGTTTAGTTGTAAGATAATGAGTAATATCATTTTAACATTAACGTCAAACAAAATTAAGTATCATTAATGTTAAGGCAAATGTGTAAGAATGAGAAAATCATGTGTGCATGAAAGTATATGTGCAACAATCTAAGCGAATTTATGTCAGAATAGCGCTGAATGTTGTAATCTGCTAATAAATGGTACTGTTTAAAAAGACGCCAGTAGATGGGGTAGAGCTTAGTTACAGTAATAGTGTGAGAGAGAGAACGAATGTGTATTAATAAATTAAAATTAAAGAAATAATAGAGTTTGGTTGGTTTAAAGATTTAAGCTAGTTAAACAACCAAGCAAACATAGGAATGTTTAGGGAAGAAACGTTTTTCATCTAATTTGTAGAGTAAATGGTAATTAATATTCATTTCAGATTTACATGATACTATTAAATCTTAAAGCATGTAAATCTGAATCATGTACATGGCTAAGAAACTGTTAGTCCATTATCGTCAACAACAATTTTGATTTACCAAGTAAATATTTAATAACTTACTAAATATTAAATTATAATAATTTAATATTTAATAAGTTTATAATATCAATTAAATTTTGAAAGATATAATAATGACCATTCTCACTGCCATCCGTTAAGATTCCTTGGACAGTAGACTAGAGGCAGAATACGTGTATTAATAAATAAGAACATTTCTGATAAATGTTTTATTAATAAGTAGCATAATACGCATTTTAAATTTTAAAGCATGTAATTATAACCCTTTTTATTTTACCTATTTGTTTCATCATCGCAATTTCAGTGAGTGAATCTTTGGGTCAAAATTTACGAGAAACTCTGAAATCAACTATAAAGCTACGCCGAGGAGATTCGTGTTGAAAGACATGAAAAGTACCCCCAGATAAGAATCAAGGTAAATTTCTGCATCGCACATTTTTAAAAACGTTTACTTTCACGATAATGCGAAATACCAAAAGTGACAAGCAAGCACGTACGAATGCACAGGCACTTGTCAGAGCATGTTGTAGTGTTATGAAAGTGAGGTAGAGCTAACAGGCATCAGTGTGTTCACTGATAAATGAAACTTGCAGCCTTCCTGCAAGGGTTAATTAAATGCACAGCTTTTACTTTTCAGTCAAAAAACCGCAATCTCCCGAACAGATACTACAGCGGTGAAACTTATCTCTAGAATAACGTGTTTTCGATAGCGGTACATTACTTTTTAGCCCCCAAGTTGCGATTTTAAGCCTGAAACGATCAATTCTGTTAGAAGAAGGCACGTCACGGCCAATTTTTCAGGGGCACACGTGTCTAGCGGCGCAAAACAGCATTTCTCCGTTCGGGTGCATTAGAGACAGTCAAATTACGTGGTCACACGCAACACATAAACACGCAAGAAATTCAATTTAGAGCTTGCGAGTATACCAAAGTGGGCTCTTGTTCTTTCTATTTTGATTTCTCTTTTCGTCACGGTAAGACGCGACATCATTAATAACGTGCTCTGAAAACCGATGATTCTCTGAAATGGTTCTTTGAGGGAGGGATGGTATGCCTTTTACGTCAGTTTGGATTTCAAAGGATAAATAACGATCTTACCTACGCTAATCAATCTGCTTCAAGGCATGCCTTGGTGTGACGTATTACAACGCATTAAATCCTCCCTGCCTTCCTTGATGGAATTGATAATAACTTGCGGGAAACCAAATGAGTGTAGAAGAATAGACACTTCTTAAATTAAGTTAAAGAATTTGACTAAAATTAAAGTGTATATTGTCTCAGCTTGTTGAAACTTTGGCAACAAAGGGGTATTTAATGCCTGACAGCAAACAGAAAGTACTGAATTTGTTTTAAAGTAGTTTACAATACATCAGATCTACACTGTATTTACAGAAGAATATCATGTGTTGCACATTTCTGAAATGATTTTATTGATTTCAGAACGAAGGATAAAATCAACATATTTTTTAATTTGAAAAGACCTTGACATATCCTTAAAGAAAGGTCTCAGGATGAAGGACTGGGTTTTTAAATCTAAGAAAAAGTTCTATTTGTAAGCTCAATTGTATTTTTAAACATTAAGCATAATTTTCCTTCCAAAAAAACTTACAGACCGTAGTTAAATTCTTGGTACATTTTATATAAAACATGCTACTCAAGAAAATTAACGAAAATATAAGATTCAAAATGCAGGGAATATTAATGATAAGTTTTATTAATTTTTATTGCGTAATGATGGTTTGCATACACCGCTTAAAATATTTCTGTATATATTTTAATAAATTCTGTTCGCAACAAAATACATTAAAATATTAAAGGGCCTCTGATGAACATAGTATAAGAAGCAGGCTTCAGATTCACAGGAATTTCATGAAGATCTTAAAACACAGTGATACCCTTGCCAAGAATTAAATCTGAAGTTTTCCTCTTGATAACTTTTATGGCACAGTGCTTATCACTATAACACAAGAGCAACGTGAAAAACGCAATTAATTTCTACTATTTCTCACAATGACTAATCAAGAATGGAGCGGAATAAGCAATAATTTAAATATCTGGAAAACAATTTAGTCAAATTATTGTCATTATATAAAGAATATTAATTTAGTCAAATTAATATTCTTTATTTTTATTGTTATTATTATTATTAAATACATGCTGACATAAAACAGGTAGATTTTGCAAGGTATCTAAGTGAAAATTCAAGTTTTAGTAAAAAATTTCAATTTTATATACGCTTGAAAACGAAATCAGGATTACTTCTTAATGTAATTACTTTTTAATAAACTGGATGCTTTTCACGTAACGGGACGTCATTTGTTAAATATGCGCCGAAGAGCAAAATGTTATAGCCTATTTATATTGCGTTATGCACACATGTACAATGACAATATATGCTTATTTTAAGCAAAGCCGAAGCTACTGGAAATGCAGAATAAGTGCAGTTATCACATGTTTTTAAGTAAAAAATCAGAGAATAGCAAAAATTTCGGTATTGAGTGCTTTAAACATCATACATATAATATTCGTTACGCATAAAATAGTAATTTAGTCAAATAAAATGATAATTTAGTCAAACAACAAAAATCAGCGTTATATTTGCAAATTTTCACAGGACTAGTTTCGATGGTTTTACCGAACCATCAACCTCATCTGCCAAAGTGCAAATGAACGAGATAAGATATTGTGAAAAGATAAGACAAGACAAGAATGGCTGGACAGGAGTTGCAGAGCTATTAACGCGATCTATTGATGAAACAAAACTAAAACATAATTTCCTTAAGGGCTGAAGGTAACGATAAATTGGAATTAGGGTCATTAACTAGAACCGAATGATTTTTTTAAATTTGAAACGCCTCTAGAGAGTCTAATTCACCAATGAAAGATAATTTCGTGATTTAGATTTTCTAGAGGCGTTTTACATTCAAAAAATCTTTCTGTTCCAGTTAATGACCCTAATTCCAATACATCTTTACCTTCACACTTTAAGGAAATTATTTTCGAAATCAAAACTAGTCCTGTAAAAATTTGCAAATATAACGCTGATTTTTGTTGTTTGACTTCTAAATTAATATTTGTTCGGCATGTTATTTTATCTTAATTATATAAAATAGTTATGTTGCTATTATTGTGACTAGACTCTCTTGTCTGACCTAAAGAGAACAAGCCCACAAAATTTATCGTGGCAAGGAATACAAGACTGCGTCTGTCGCTGACAAGAGCCTTGGCCATCATATCGGTGACAGTGCGATTTTGCCCACACACCCCGCCGATTTTCAAGGAGAGCTCCCTGGGGCTGTCCGAAGATTTCCCACTCGTCTTATTTTACCAACAAACAACGGGAGAGATTTTTTGGCTCGCCATATATGTAGATCGCCCCTACGCCTCAAATACACTATACAACATCCATGTGAGGTTTGCCAAAATCAAGATAGATTTCGAGCCAATATTTACGTCTGGTGATTACTGGTTCCCAGTTAACAGAAAAGTGTCATAAAATATTTTCGCTAGGAAAACTGTTAATTTTGATTTATAAATACATTTTACATACGTAGCTGTACCTCCATAAATGCTTTTAATTATAAATATTGGTAAAAATAATTCCATATTTACATATTCTAATAAAAGTCGACAGATGTTTTGATTAATTAACTTTAAACTCATTTATTTGAATTAATAATTTCTTTACTTTTTCTTCGGGGAGATTTTGTCCGTAGGAGATGCTGGTTGAATCCGTTAGTCAAAGTCTAAAATCACATATATGTTGGATTAAGCATAATTCATTCTGAGAGCTTAATCAGATTATCTGACCGTGTATTAAGGTTTCCGCGTTCAAATTTTAGTTGAGACTTAAGTAATATTATAGAGCTTTTAGAATTGTTTTACATTCAAGCAATATTGCTACATCATTTTACTTTTTCCAATGATTGCTTATTTTTTCACCATCATTATTAAAAATTTCTTATCTTGTAAATTATTTTAACATTCTATAAGAGTCTCTTGAATTTACATGACAGGTTAAAGACAGAAACTTAAATAAATCTATATAGAAATCTAAATTATTTTACTACTATTATTTTTATATAAAAATGTTTTACCGATAAATATTCCACACATGAAATTTCGAAAATTATTTCAAATACTAAGAAATTTATAAATGACAATAAATAGTTTTTAACTTCTAAGTTAAATTTCATGTTGAAGGCATCATTTTAACTAAATAAAGGTTATTTCTTTCCTGATTAGAGTACGTTCATATGATAATTACGATTCTTTTAGACGTATTTTAAAGATGTCATCCCGAATGTTATAACACTTGCTAGACATTGAATCATTCGCTGATATGATTTCCCTTTTAATGCAAATAGAAACATGGAAAAAAATGGCAAAGAACCTGGTGAAAAAGTTGAAGCTTATTTTAAACAGAAAATGTCTTTCCTAATGGCTATTGTTCCTACATTGGCCAATAAATATACGAAATTGAGATATTATTAAGATCAAGAAGTAAAGCTGTGCAAAAGGTGCAAATGAGAGATTACTATCGATGTAGTAGAATAAACAACCACTCTCACCTTGGTTGTCAAACTATTTTAATTTTAATTTAGGTCACCCAAACTGTTTTAATTTTCAAATCTGTAGTTAAGTAATGTCTCTCATAACAAATTAAAAGGGGGACAAGCTTTCAAATTTGGAATACTGAAAGCGCAATAAGCCGTGTTAGTCTACTCAACGAAGTAGAAGGTTTGGAACAATAATATCTGTTCTGTGATTTATTCCATCAACTTAGAATGGTGAGTTTTCAGAAATATTGAATTTGTTGCTATGCGACTAGACGAATCAATAGAGTTCTAAGGATAGAATGCATGAAAAGTGATTCAGTGGTAATATTTTATTTATCCTTTTTCGCAAAAAGAAATCTTGCGTGCAGCCCAGGACATAGTATGATTAATAAATACTTTCCAGTACCATTTTCTATTTCTGTTCTTACAAAAGTTAAAGTGGGAAAGTCGATGAAGTGGATGGTCTATCACTCTGATCCGTCAATCAATCATGATAAAAAGATTCTGTCAATAATTTTTTTGGAAAACTTTACAAATTTAAAATGAAATAAAGTGACCGGTTAATTGATATCCAGTACTGAAAAGTGTAAATGTGTCATTTTTATTTTGTGTTGGAAAAAAAATCAAATCTGTATTATAGAACGTTTTGGAAATATCATTGTTTAAGTGTGAGGAAAATTTTAAGCGTCTGAAACAAACACAGTTTGTATGCGTATAATATTTTAATTTACGAATTTACAGTTTAGCTTTAAATTTTCACTAAGTGCGAATGATGTTTGCAACATTTCCTGTTTAAGAAATAACCGTTTAATTACAATTTATAACTGTAACTGGACTGAGATTTATTATATTAGGACAGCAGATAAGACCTATCTGCCAACTGAAGAGGCACCTTGTTAAAGGATTTTCATGCTGGATTTTCCAAAGAAAAGGGCTTGTATTTAGGTTACTCATTGAGAAAGCCACAAAAGTACCCACGCAGGCAACCCCTTAGAAGGGATTTGATTCCGGATTCAGCGGTCATCTCCAGTGGATCGCTAGTCGGCCAAAGAGCAACTCGCAGAAATTATAAAAAGGGTTAAAATACGTATCATTGCACTTACGTAATGGTGCTTTTGCATTAAGATTCGAAATAGCAAATAACCAGCAGCATTAACATCCTAACATTCATTAAGTTATGCGACTATGTTGAAATGACGAATTTGGGTGAAAATATCGAATTTTATTTTATTCTTTTATTAAAGT
The DNA here is from genome assembly GCA_000611955.2 of Stegodyphus mimosarum. Taxonomy (NCBI): domain Eukaryota; kingdom Metazoa; phylum Arthropoda; class Arachnida; order Araneae; family Eresidae; genus Stegodyphus; species Stegodyphus mimosarum. The sequence continues at coordinate 556,031 of KK118795.1, read as the reverse complement.
ATTTGAAATCTTGGCTTTCTAAAATCGTCTTTATTTTAATTCTACGATAAATAGAAATCGAATTATAGCCGTTTAAGTGCGACAGGGTAGCTGTCAAAACAACCGGAAGTTGTTGTCATTTGGATAATTTACCTGTGTTTTCTTTATATTTAAGAAATATTTTAAAAGGTTTACGTAATATCTGCATAATGCTTGTATTTTCATGTCTGGCCTTATTCAACCTCTTATAATCTCTGAAATGCTGTTTGGCAACATAAAATGTTGCTTACTATTTATTGAACTTAATTTTTTCTTTTCTTTTCTGTATTTTTGCTTTAATTTCAACCTGGGTAACGCCAAAAATAAGCGTGTGACTCGGAAGCGAAAATTCCACGGACATCGTACTCCTATAACAAATACTGTTATTGAAAATATAAACACAGCGAGTGAAACGAAAATTAAATCTGTAGAGGAAATTAAAGATGTAAATATGATTAATAAATCGAATTTCTTTGGAAACCGTATAATTGATATCGAGATACTTGCAGATGTATTTAAAACATTGTGTTGTCCATTATGTTTATCGACGTGTTTAGAGTTAGTAGAAGATTTCACTTTCGGTTTGACTTCAAATATGTCTATCAAATGTAAAAACTGCAGTTTTTGTAATTCATTTGCAACAAGTAAAAAACATAATAAAATGAATAACACAAATATTCAGTTTGTTTTTGTTGTGAGGCTAATAGGAAAGGGATATTCAGCTAACAAAAAACTGTGTGCAACATTGAATATGCCTACTTGTCAAAGGCGAAAATAGAAATTGCGAAAAAAAAAACTTTTGTATATTGCCACAGTTATTGTTCAAGATTCGATGAATGAAGCTGAATCAGAAATCAAGAGCTTGAGAGCAAATGATGATTCTGAAACAGTTTGTGGTATCTCTTACGACGGCACTTGGGAACGTTGAGGACATTCTTCTTTGAATGGCTGTGTCATTGTTTTATCGATTGATACAGATAAAGTCTTAGATGTCGAAGTAATGTCTTAAAGCTGTAGGATTTGTAATCGATTAAGTAAAATGAACGAAACTAAAGACTATGCATGTTCTTCAAACCACTCTGGTTCATCATCGACATCGAGTATGGAGGCAGTCGGTGCATACAAGATATTTGACCGCTCGAACCAGTTGAGGCAATTGAAGTACGCAGAATTTTATGGTGATGGTGACTCTCAACTTTGAGAACAAACTTTGAGAGAGCTTCCTTTTACTATTATGTATTTCGAGCTTTCAAAGTTTGTTCCTCAGAATCTCTTCTTGCTAAGGAACTCAATTATTTAAAATTTGTTGCCCTTGACCGAGGATTTTCTCCCGTAGTCACTGAAAAAGCTGTTTGAAAGTTCTCATCGTGCCATCTAAGAACACATTCGGATATCAGAAATAACATTAATAACCTTGTTGTGCTTCCATTTCATCCTTCTACCAGTTACAAAATTGCACGGATTTACACAAGTTTAATTTTCAAGTTGTTTTCTCGCCTATAAATAAAATCCGAGGTTCGACTCTTAGATTCTATTTCTGACTTTATTTCTCGGGGAATTTATAGCATATCGTGTTATTATGACTTAAGTTATATTGGCCAAACGAAAAGAGCATTAAAGTTTCGCATAAAAGAACACGACTCTTACGTCCGAAAAGGCGAAATTAACAAATCTTCAATAGACAATCATAGTTGGAAATTCAATCACAATTTTGATTTTTTGATTTTAGTTCTGCTAAAATTATCGAAAAAGCTGGTTCTATTAGGGAATTGGATTTTCTTGAAGCTTTTCACATTAATATAAAATATCCTGTTTAGTCAATGACTTCAATTCCAATCCAGTTTTGTCTAATGCCTTCAAAATTCTACTAACTTAACCCTTCATTTTCGTTACTATTTCTATTTTTTACCGATAGATGGAGCTATCGACTCTTCCACTGGTCGCCTGTAGGTATAAATATGATCGACATTCGCTTTTTCGCTTTTGCAGAATTTTTTGCTCCTAATGAAGAGGGACCCGTTTTGCCCTCAAAATCGATTGGGATTTTACAAAATCTACGCCGAATACAAGATTGTCGATTTGCCTGTCTTATTTTCCACGTCGGCGTGTTTCTCTTGCGTCTTGAGTTTCAATGGATGCTTATGGCATGTCGTAACAAAAGATGTGTTCGTTGAGCTCCCGACATTTACTTTAGGTGCATATATTGCTGTTGTGCATTTTAATGAAGGATTTCAAGGAATCTTGACTATGTTATGCGCATTAAATATTACTTCTGGCCATTTAACTATCGAGGGATTCAAAACTCTTGATAACGAACGTATTGCCGACTCTAAACGACATCCGTTACCAATAGCAAAACATGCCAGGAAAAAACTGACAGGTATAAGAAAGTCAAATTCTTCTACAATTGAGAGATTAGAAGGTGTAACGTATAAATTTGGGGTTTTTTAAGTGTGCAAAATAAAGAAATATGCTTTGCATAAGTAAATTTATACTTTAAATGCACTTTCTGAGAAACTATGTTTTCGTACATATTTCAGCATTTAAAAAGTGGTAACTGAAACAGTTGTTGATCAATTCATATAAAATTTGGCATAACTCTTTTTCATAATATACTTGAGAGCCTGAATTAGTTGTTTTTGGATACAACGATTTTTAGTAAATATATGCACCTTTAAACAAACATAAAAGTTTGTTAAAAATTCCTAAATCACCGTTTCAATTTGTAATATTTCAGTTGATAATATGAACACATCAAAACTCTCAATTCAGGCCCTCAGGAAGAGTCACAGAAATGTATAAACAAAGCAAAATATTCAATAAAATCAAAATTTTAAATATGAGAATTTTTTGAGAAAAACGGTAATTTTATTGAAATTTTAAGCCAAAATTTAAATTCTTTTTGAAAACCTTTGAGTGGAAACTTTTTAAAACAAGCTTTTATGTGATTTTTATCGAGGATGTTTCAAAATATTAAAAAAATATTCTTTTTTAAATTATTTTTTAAAAAAAGATGTTCCAAACGTAGTCCGAACGTACTATTTTTGTTGTATATGTGTCATTTCTGTAGTAAATTTGTAAGTTAAATTATAGTGACTTTAAAAATGATTAAAAAATGTTGCCATTTCAACTTGAGTAAAAACATATGATGCAAAACTTTATTTAGTTATATAAGGTTCTGCACCTGTGTTATGAAGGTGGAAGACTTATGTCTGCGTTAAACTTCGGAAACAGATCTAAAGGCACATAAGACAAATAAGCTCAAATCGTAGAAGCATCTCACACATTCTGTTTGTGTCATGATTTCGTTAAAATGCAAAATAAATGGCTTTACATAATGGTTAAAAATTATATAGTGAAGATTTTTACAAGGTTAGTTGGATCGCGACTATAAATCTCTTGCTATACGTATCTCATTTTAAAAGAACACATCTTCTAGAAAATTGGCCATTAAAGAGATTTAATGCATTCACGCTGTTGCTTTCCCTATGTAAACGTAACCGTGCACAAAACATAAACACGCATCTACGCTTTAGATTCAGAAAATTAAAAGGAGGCATGCTCAAAAGTGTAAGTTGAGGGAGATTTAGGAAGCAGAACTGTATGAAAATGGTTCAGATTTTTAACATTTGGCACAAATATTAAAATTGCATCCCTTCAAAACATTTACGTTCCATTTTAACATTAATATTTAATATATTAATCATCCGATTTCTCCAATTCTTTACTTAGGGAGTTTTACACCTCCCAGAATAATGTGGAACTTTTTAGAGATTATGAATGAAACTTATCTAGTGCACCTAAGCACTGGATACATTGCAGAAATAAAACGATAGCTACACTTGATTACCATGTAAGGTTTCGCTTAGTTCAATTAACTATTATCCAAATTTTTGTTATCTTTCCTGAACTCCTCTACCTCCCCTCGCATTTCCTCGCCAGGATGAAATTTAAAGTTAAGTGAAGTGAGTATTTAAACGGGTGAATCTTGGAGTTTATTAAGAGCTTGCTTTCGCTAGCCAGCGCACGTTTCGTTTCTGACCTTGCTGATACGCCTTTTGGCCATTTTAAAAAGTAACACGCTGGGTAGGTTTGTTGAGTCAACATAGTTTAGCCGCTAACTTAGGGCGCTAGTCCAGCACTACTCTTTTTTAGACTTTAATTGATTTGTGTAACAACGCTTAAGTTCCACCGCACGTTGTCGGTGCTATTGTAAAGCACGAAGTACGTGTCTTTCTGTCCATTGTTGAAAATAATAAAGGGTTATTTTCACCCTTCTGCTGTGATAGTATTATTTAACGCCTGTGCGAAAAGTCGCCAGGTTTCTTACTAGGATCTAGATTAGCGTATGTGGAAAAAAAGAATTAGGTCCCATAGCCAAATCAAATGATGAAGTTTGACAACATATTAAAACGGTGTCTTCGTATTCTAAAATATAAGAAACAATTTCCACAGTTTTATGTATGGTATATGATGTTTTTTACTCGGGAAATACTTGATAGTGATACATAAAGTTTACAAGTTCTGTAACATTAGCTTAGTTCATTTGTACTTTACTTAACAGTTAATTAAAGCGAGGATACTCTCTTTCTCTACATCAGATTTTAATTCCTATCACAGAAAGGGAAAATTCTGGTTATGCCTAGCGAGTACTCCTTGCACTTCTGCTCGTATATGTACAGTTGAATTCAGATGAGAAGATACATTAATTTCTTACTATTTCCAACATCTTCATTTGCAAAGAATCAAAGTATCATTCTTTTAGACACGCGAGGTTAAAAGTGTAGTTGATTTTGATTGAAAGTGTTAAACAAACAGATGTGAGTTTCAAAAACATTGTAGGTTTCTTTTTCGTTCTGTGTATTAATACTTAGATTCTCGACCTATAGTCTTAGAAGAGTATTTTCTGTTATATTAAGAGAATATTAAGTAAAAAATGAAAAGATGTCAGAAATCAGTTTTCATAGAAAATTTCGACGAACCAAAGAAATATCATTCCAAATCCCAGGTTCTATTAGGGATGCGTCTTCTGTGTGTTGATATAAGTGCTATTTCTGCGGTTGTAGCTAATATGCGTCCGCCACATTAACGAAAATATCTCTTTGATACATGCATTATTTGCGTAATATTTTGTAAATAAAATTTCTTGAAGCGCTTATTCTCAAGACAATGAATACTTTGTTGTGTGCTGTCTTCAATTATATCTGCTGAAATAGTCTTTGGCTAATGTTTCTCAATATAGACAGCATTTGTCTTTATGAGAATACGTTGTTATCGTTAGTAGTATATATCTGCTATCTGTTAAATTTATCTTCTAAAAGCCCTGAAAAAATCATCTAAAGTTTTTGAAACGTCCATCTATAATTCAAAACATTTTCTTTGTTCATTAATTCTTCCGTGAAATACGTATTTTTTAAGGGTGTAATAAAATAAATTTTTACTAGATAAAGCGTAAATGAATAATCATAAGATTTAATCTGAAGTTTTAAACTATGTGTAAACTATGTGTATGTTTTTGATTTGGACAATGCAACTTTTACAAACAATCGAATATCAGTTTATTATTTTTTTTAATTATACAGGTCAGGTATATTTGCTACATATATGCCCACTATCTAAGCAATGGAAAATGTGGTGAATAGCTGAAAGCATCCATGCAAATGCTCAACAAAACTAGCTTTGCAAGTAAAATGTGAAACGAGCACCAGAGAAGCAACGTAAGAATATTAACTTTAAAACACTAATTTATAAAGAGGGAATCTTTTGGCTTCGCGCAACATAACTCGGATGGATCATGTTTTAAAGTTCATTAAAGCGGGAGATTTAAATTCACGCAACCATTGTCTAAAATTTATTACTACGTGGACTAATGCAATGAAAGTTTCTTCAGATTTTCTCCATTTCCGTCTAATTAGTAAAATATGTTGTTGTTGTTACTTATCTCACTTGTCTGGCAGTAACATAAGAGCAAGCTCGCGAAATTCATCGTGGCAACGAGTGCAAGATTGCGCCTGTGGTTGGCAAGAGCACTGAACACCCTGCAGATGACAATACGACTTCTTTCAGTTCCGCCCGCACCTTTGATGGAGAGAACCCCAGGGGAGACGTGTCCGAGGGTCTTTCACCCTTCTTGCCCAACTTCCAACCTTTCCAGAGGACTCTCGTCATGCCGCATATTTAGAGTGCCTCCATGCCGCACAGACACTATACATTAACAAACATACATGTTTTCTCCAGTATTCGAACCCGGCCCTCCGGTACAACAGTTAGCATCGCTAGTCACTACTCTGGTTGGGCATCATTAGTAAAATATGAAACTTGTATCAGCTTAAGCCAATATAAATGTCTAAGTGAAATAATTCCATTTTCAGAATGATTTACAGATGCTGTGATTATACAATATATTAAAACGGTTTTTATATTTTATAAAACTATTTTACTTGGAAGAAAATTGAATTACGTCTCATGCAAATGTTTTCATTACATTTTATTCGTGTTATAATATTAAAATGAATCATACTGAGATTCAACATTTGAAGAACATTTTTACATGTACCTTTTGCTACATTTATTATTATTGTACTCTATTTATTGTTACTGTGGCTAATCAGATTAGTCTGACCTGATCAGAGCAAGCCCGCAAATTTTATTGTGGCAAGAAATACAAGATTGCGTCTGCCGTTAGCATGAGCCTTAAACAAAAATGGGCTACAGTACGACACTGCCCAATTTTGAAAGGCAACAGCCAGGCGACGGGCCTGAGAATCCCACCCCTCTTCTCCTACCACAAAACCACTAGAGAGAACTTTTGGTTCGCCATATATTTTGCATGCTCCCATGCCGCACAGACGCTATACATTCATTCCTTCTCCGAGAATTGAGTTCTAAGCCTATCGGTACGGCACATAGCGTCACTAACTACTATACCGTATGGGCGGTGTTCAATTGTCTCACCGCCGAGATTCGAAACGTAAACTTTTCAAGTGTCGGAGCAGGTGATAATTCCTTTAAATATTTCCAATAAATGTTGCAAGGAAAAAACGCAAAATATAAAACTGTACAAAACTAACGAATGGGAAGAATTTTTTAAGAATATGAGAACAGCTAGACTAGTGTCTTGAAGTACCATACTCTTCTACACGCTAAATTTACTTTTAGACTTTTATTAATTGAAAAGGATATTTAAATTAATATTTAAGATTTCTCATTCTAATAATTAAATCTATAACTTAAATAAAACTTAATTTTAAAAGAAATATGAAAACATTATAATGTTTAAACCTGTTAAAAGTATCAGGAAATTAAATGAGAGATAATTGCACTTTTTGCCACGTTTATTCAAAACTTTCGTTTTTACGTAATTTCTGTGAAAACTTCGGTATGACTAAATATCATATGAACGATTTTTCTTAGTTTTTAATTCTATCATTTTTCTTTTTTTATTTTCTAAACAGGGACAGTCCTTTTCTAGCCTTTTATTAATGCGTTTAAAATAATTTTTTAACCATATCGACATCGAATATCGTGACATAATTTCATCCATTTACTTCAGAGAATGAATGTTTAAGTTTAATACTCAGCTAGGCTGATGGAAATTGACCCGATACTTATGCTATTAGCTTTCAGCTAATCCGTATATCCCACTAAACCGTTTAATGATATTTCTGGAAGACGCACATTAGGCAAATTTTTGAATCAACTGGAGAACCCACCACCTGTAATGACGCCGCATAAAGCTATCGATTTCTACATCCTCGGCTCGAGGTAATTAAGGGCATTTTGCTAAGTATGTATTTATTCAATAGACCTTACCTGTCTGGATTTCAATAATGTGTTTTTCTCTTTGATGGAACGTCAGGCATACGAAACCATTTGAGCTGAAAAAAGAAAAATAAAACGCTTATGATTGATTTAAAAAACATGGAGCAAAGTAAACATTGAAATGCCCATGCTAAATTACAAACTATGCTTCAGTCGTAAGAGATCTTAAAGTAGCCAAGAATAACATATTTTACATGAATTACAATAAATATCGTATTTAAAATGAATCACTTAAATTAGTACTTCATTATAATAGCTGAAAGGAATATGATATTTTAACACAAACGAAGCCAGACAAATATTTAAGTGCATAATTATATAGGCTAAAATATGTTTGAATTTACTTCTTTGAAGACTGCAACTTTTAATTTTCATTTATTTTTAGTATATATTAGAAGAAACTTCAAAACCCTCCTTCGTTCTGATAGAGGTTGCCTGTAATATTTTATTCACTAAATGCCAGCCTGTAATATAAAAACTATACTATTTTATTGTTTAGTGTGGTTTTGCTTACAGTATTTTAGTATTTAACGTGTATAACGTTAATTATATCTCACAATCAGACGGCAATATTATCACTTCGTAAACCAGTTAAGAACTTTAAAATTGCATTCGAAATTAACCAATACTAAAAAAACATGCAAAATACAAAAATGACACTCGATAAAATGCCAGAGTTGAGACTCTGCAGAAATCTGCAGACGTATACGTCTTGTAAGGACTCTGTAGATGTATACTGCAGACTTGTAGGGACTCTGCAGACATATTTGTTAAGGAAGCAGCACAAAAACAAATAAGAGAATTCTTTGATGCGTTGTTTCCCAAGACTACTGAGGAATACTTTAAATATGCATACACAAGAGATCTGACAGCAAGAGTGAGACGAAGCTACAGCAGGTGATCGCGCGCATGGATTCTTTCCCAGAGAGAATAAAACCTGAAATGCATATAGTTTCCTAATGCAATACTAGTTGATCCATTGACCATTCCAAGATTATTTCTGTAAGATGAACCTGGCAAATACCAGCAAATGCTCATGTGCAGAATTGCTTGATGCTAGTCATTATGCTTTCAAATGTCCGCTGACAAAAGAAATCCACTTGAAAGACCACTGACATTTACACGTCTTTTAACAGCACAGCAATTTATGCTGTCGAAACTCAAAAGTATTATGGAAAAACTGAACCATTAAGGGTTTGAAATTTGCCAGGCAGAATAAGGCGCGAAATACTGATTGTAATCAGCATCCACAATGAGCTAAACAATACAAGAGGCTGTACCATTCTATAAATCCGGAATTTGTCCTGATGAACAAGTACATCGCAACGCATGGTATAACAAATACCCAACTGTGATATCAGGAATAAAGGAGTCTCACCCCCAACAATAGCCCGACAGCTCTTCCATTCAATCTCAGCAATATACTAATGGCTCCATGGTGGGGGTATTTCTAATGATAGTCTGTTGAAGCGTTATCTGTGCGATAAATGGTGAAGTCTCTGGTATCCCGCTCACTTCTGTTACCTATCTTCCTCCCTACCTTAATTCTATACATGTGTTTAAAATAAATCAAAATAACAACCTTTCAGTTTAATTTAACACTAAAGTAGCAAATATATTAGAACAGTATATTTCATTTATTTGTCAAGAAAGCTAATATTTCTGATCAGTTTCGTAGTTACAAATATTACACTTTAAAACAAAATCTCTTAAATATTATGCATTTTTTCAGCTGAAGGAATAGTTTGATTATGTATGAAAGCTCATTTTATCTTTATTAAAATGATTACCTTCTCTAAAAATATACACGTCTTCAATAAATTGCTTAGTTACCTGCTAAAATATACAGTATTCTTATTTCAAAAATTAAATTTTATCCTAATTTTATACACTTGCTTGTAGTAATTTTGCCGAGACATCTGAGCCAAAACTGCCGAAAGAAACATTTCACAAAGCAAGCTTACTTTTGATGTTAGGATATATTGTTTACATAAGTATTATTAATCAAAGTAAAAGCCGCATATTTCTTAAAATATGCTGAACATGAATTCTGTTGTATTTTGGAAAATGTGCGTGTCATAATTTACATGAATTCTTTTGTGTTTTCAAAATGTGCGTGCCATAATTTCAGGTAATCATTATCGGTCTCGTCATACCTTCAGCACACGCTAATAATCTAATCCTATATTTTTTATTTGTATGAAGATTTGCATGTTTACAGCTTTATCTTCAAACTTGTATGTATGGGGAGAAGGTATTTCAAAACTATTGCAAAATTATGTGAGCCTGAAAGGCTGTTCGTAAAGAAATAGTTATAGTTTACGAAATTAATCAATTAAGGTAAGTTTCTAGACTGATGAAATTAGTCATCCGATATTTCCTAAAAAAATAGATGAAATTTTATATCACTTATATTCTGGGTCCTGTAGAAAAAATTGTCAATAAAAAAGTTTTCCGTAATCGAGTTAATCGAATAAAATATGAAAAATGTGTCCATGCGCAAACGGTAAAATTTATCCGCTGTATCAGTAACTAAAATTTCAGTGATAAAGCTCAGGAACTAAATCATTAAAATCAGAAACTAAAATCGTATAATAATTAGCATGACAGTTTAGTATCCGACTTTGAATTTCTAAAAGATGCCTTTTACATTAGAAAAAAATATTTTTTATATATTAGAAGAATCTTTTCCATAATTTTAGAAGCATTGATTTCAAACTCCCATTTATAAACATGCTAATTCAATTCAAATTCTCTAGTCAATGAAATGAAAATTCTCTTCAAAATTCTCTAGTCAATGAAATTAAAGTTTATACTACTTGTAAATTACCATTATTTTCTTTGGCTAAAAATTACTTGAAATACATAATTTTGACAGTTTTTTCAGCGCCAGTTTTGAATTAAACGGATATGAATTATTTCTAAATGATTTTTAGTATGAGGAGGAATGACTAACCATACTGAAGTTTTTTCGCAGAAAGCAGCACGAAAATTTAGTACTTTTAAATTTGGAATTCGTTCTCCTCACCGCCACGAAAGAATACAAAATCTCATTGGTAGTTTTGTGAATTGAAGAAAAATGTTTGCTTGGCTATATTTCCGATTAGTTAATAACTATTATATTTATAAAGAATAGGGAAAAGAGGTATTATAGATGAAATAAGAAATTGTATACGAGAATCAAATCTATGGCCAGCATTTACAATTATAGAGCAGGTGAACACCGTTTCATTCAATGTGAAGAATGAAAATCCGCATGAATTTAAATACGTGGTGGTGAGCGCATGCGTGGATCTGCTATCATCACGTGCATTTTTAAAAAACACAACATTTCTACTATTAAATGTAGAAACTAGGTGTACGGATAATCAGAAAAAAACTTTAACATTCTTGCAGTTTTACAAAAAGGTGCCATCTGACCAAAAGTAATATGAAATCTACCTTATTTTATTCACTTCCGAAGCGGAAAACGTAGGTCTACAACCACCGTCAAATAGATAAATTTGGTCTTTCTCTTCCCATAATCAGAAGAAACGTGCAAACATTTGTATACATTATATTTTATTTTAAATGATGTGAAATAAGGAGTCCAAAAAGTTCAGCAATCAGACCTTAAACAGTTGTAATTTGACATAAAGAACGATGTATTGGAGTTTAAAATTCTGTTGCTTTATTCTACTGTAATGCTAAGGTTTAGAGGCATAATTCCAAACACCTTTTAAATTTGAAAACCTGTGTTTACTTTCTTTCATTTAGCATTTGTTATTATGAAAGTTTGAGCAGTATACAAACATTTTATAAATTAATACAGTAAATTATCGAAAACAGAACAAAGTTTGCATATAAATAATAGGACGATTTCGAACAATTAATTGGAAATTTAATATACGCACCTAGTCAGAGGTATCTGTTGGTCCACCGTTCGCTAGAATAACAGCAGATGTACACCTAGAGTGTGATTCAACGAGCTTCTGTAACCGATTCTATTTTTATAGCATTCCGTAAGTATATATTACAAATTTTTCACACACAGTAAAAGTGAGTGAATTGTTTGAAGATGCCTTCCAATTTATTCCACAAATTCTGAACGGGAAATGAAATCTAGCAAGATGGGAGACCACATTAATGATACAAAGTAAATGGGCCGCTAATGCAATTAACCCTATGCCAATTATGAGTAATGGGGGCGGGTATTATCGTGTTGGAAGATGGCATCGTATTTGAGAAGAGGATGCTAACAAATGAATCAGCTATTATATTAACATACATGAGATTATTAGAAATCTCTACAGGATTGTAGGATATCCTAAGAACGGCCATGTAAACGCTTTCCAAACTAGTATTTCACTAGCGCTTCTCACCTGTACAGCACCAGTTTGGTTCGAAAGTTTCCTAAGGTTTCTCCCTAAGGTTTCTGCTACGCACACACTTTGCCACTCTCTAAATGCAGATAGAACTCTTATTTATCTGAGCAGATAATACATTAGAATACGCTATGGGTACACACGAGATATTTGCCTAAAAACGGGGATGCCTTCATGGAGGATGATTTTAGAGAACTTGCTCGCAATCACCCGTCAGGAGTGGGATGTGATGTGGTCGTCGATTGTGACCACCAAATTTCTTCATGCTCTGATGAACAGAATTTGTGTATAATTTTATCAAAATTCCAAATGCAGTAATTTCTTTTTCGCAAACACGTTAGTCTACTCTGAGGTACTATTCTCCGATTTTTCCCTCATGTCTAGTATCTACTGCTTGATTCCTCCCATATTTTGTTTGATCAACACAGCTTCTGTTGAATTTCACAGACTTTGGCATACTGTTGCTGCAGTAGTGCACAAAATGCTCAAACATTTGCAATCGCTGAAATCGAATATCCAGTTTTGCAAGCAAGTACAATATTCTGAGTTAAGTTAATTGAAGTCTATATTTCTTCTTATGACACCAGTCTGTTACCTGCTGGTTCACCAGTGCCTGAGAGAATAAAACGGTTTAAGAATTGCAGTTAGATTCGCTCTTACATCCCAGAGAAAGGATTGCCTCTTGGGTGTTTCCTTGGTTTTTCCCAATATGTAACGTGAGTAAGAGGCAATTTCTCTTAAAACATCTTCCTCGAAGACATCCTTTCCCTAATCAGGTAGCCTTCTTATACTTTGCCATAATCAAATAAATTAAACTAAACTGAATTTTATCTGCCGTCCAAAACTGGTTATTATACCACTTACCAAATACGTCATTTTCTCCGCAAAGCGTTGATGAACATATTTCTACTTATTTACGCTTTCAGAACAAAGCTACGTGCAATCACATGTTTTTTTTAGAATTAGGATTGAACTGGTAGGCGTAAAAATAAAGAAAACGAGTGAAATATACTAAGTAATACTCTAAAAAAAAATGATTCTCTAAATAGTGGCTCATTCTAACTCTGTGCTGCAGTGGGCTTCCTGATGCTGAGATTCTCCTAAAATACACCCATAACGCTACACCCAAAAAAGAAATCATGCTTTTTTTATAACACAATTTTTTTTACTTCTTACTGCAGCATAATTTCAAATTTGGATTTTTATATCTATCTGGCATTTATAGGGATAAAAATTTAGTCTCATCTTTCTTGCCATTTTAAATGCAAAAGAAATGATCTCATACTGTTTGAATTCATTATACATAGAGATTCGATCGTAAAGCTGAATCGCAATTTTTTTTCCAAACGGAAAATGCAGAAACAAAAGGAAGAAGAAAAGGATATCTAATTTAAAGCTTGCTGCAAAAACAAATACAGAATTTAACTTCGTCGAACTTTTTGCACAGCAACGAAAAGAGGAAAACATCTTCCTTTCAAGCAGAAAATCAGACTTTCTCAAATATTTTTTATTTAACTTTTTCCTGAGGCAAAAGATGACAAAGAATGTATTGTTCTGCGTCCAATTTACAGCAACCCATCCTGTCGAGATAAAAGTAGAGTAACAAATCGATCTGTTGCTGTGTAGTTATTTGGGAACTGATGCTGTAATTGATACGTTCAACTTCGAGGATCGATTTCTCTTTCACCTTTCACTCCTTTTCAACTTCACAGCTGTTGCTACTAGCAATGGCAGTCAGTTCAAACGGGCATCAGGAACATAAATGTCCGAATCTACGTGGGTATAAGATCACATTTTAACGATTACAAAAGGTTCGCTCTGGGGATATTTTTTATATTCCTTTCGGTGTATAAGATTTTAAAATATAAGTGTCAGTGGATTCAATAACTTGCATTTCACTTTTTACCTTTCCTTGAACACTTAAACTCAGTTTAACATTAAACAATATTAGATTTTTTAAGAATGATATGAATATCCACATAAATGTCCAGAATGTACAGATATTTCCATTGTTATAAAATGCGAAGAAATTTTAAGGTGTGTTCTTTATCATTCGTATGGGGACAATGAATAAAGCATTTATATCAATGTGTTTTGATCCATGCAAAAACTGTTATACTTTGAATACTGAGTATTATACCTGGATTTCAGTTACTTGAAAGCAATAAAATGAATTAGTATAACAATAGTGGAAGAATGAAATTTCAAAATGCTCAAAATTTAGTCTATTAAAGTTTTAAATTAATTAAAATTTACGATAAGTACCTCTGATAATATCACGATCGGATTAATGATTTGTCAGTACAAATATGGCACAATGATTTGAATATTTAATTCAGGAAAAGCATGTGAGGGCTATAAAGGGTAACCCAGTTTTCGATGGGAGAGCTTCAGAAGATAGAATTTTAAGATTACATTCCACTTTTCTTATTACATTCAAGCTGGCTTATCTATTGATTCATTTCAAGTCCAAACTTTCTGCGAAACAATTAAGATATAAATGTCCAAGGTCTTGCCTGATTTTGAGTTCGGGCCCATTGAAGTTTTCAACCAGCCTCCGTTAGCAGCTATACCTTTCGGGATGGCTAAAAGTAGGCAAATTTTATGATACTTTGCAAATTATCTAGGGATGATTAACCGTTGAAAATAACTCAGTTTGTAATAAAACGTCTCCGAGAAAAATATGATCTGCGTTTAATCCCCAGTCGGAATCACGGTATTTACAAACTCATCCAAATCGACATTTTGTTGATGAGTCTATTTATTACAAATTTATTGCAACTTCGTAATTTATGTCTTATTATGGATTCTCATGTGGTACAAATTTCTAAAGAAAACTGATTACTAATTTCAATTCAATGCTAAAATGAGTTCAGACTTACCAGCCTTGCATACTGTATGCTACAACTGTTGTTGAGTTTGGAGTTGATGATATTTCGTCAGTGCAAGTAACCTTAGTCTCCGGATGATCTGAGTGTGCGTGTACAATGCGGTAACTTGTATTTCGATGGCTAAAATAGTATGTCATACGCCCATCCAATGTGTGCCAACGGTGAGGCAGTGTTACCCAAGAAGGAAACTGGCAACCCGATGTCGGATGTTTTGCTGAAAGAGAGCATTAATATTAAATGCAGCACTTAGGAACAGAACTGAAAATTTTCAGTTTACTATAAAGGAAATGATGCTATAAAAAGATACTTGAAACAGTTTTGTAGTAGAAAAGTATTGAATAAACAAGTTTAAGCAAAATGGACAACTTTCAGTGCAGAATGAAACGTAAATATCCCTGATGGAATTTCCTTGTACATTTACAGCGCATGTGTTTTTCTACTCTCCATTTCTTTTCATTCACCCCATAGACTATCCTTTCGTATCGGCAGAAAAACATATTTAATGGAGAGCTTCAAAGAGAAGATATGCCCACTGACAGCCTTCGATCGTGTTCACTGACCTGTATATGATGCATATTTTATTTCTAGGCCAATAGCAAATAAATATTATAAGGAATGAAAGCTTACTGATGTTATAGATTTATTCTGTCTACGCCGATACTAGAGATAGGGAAACGTAAGGAAAACTATTCTTTAGAAATTCACAAGCAGCGGTTATTTATTTGTACACAAATGCTTCTATTTTCTTCCTAAATTTAAATTCTTTTTCCAAATTTTAAACACTTGCTTACAATGCTGTTTATGATAACTTCCATGCAATTTTACTTACTAATAGAATAAAAAATATACAAAAATCCAAATGCAATTTTTTTCTAATTTTCTATGCTTTATTTGGTTTTTACTAATTAGCGTTTCTTTACAATTTGTAATTAAAGCTAGTATTTGAGAGATTTTTTACTAATATAGTAGCTAAACAGAAATAGTGAAAGCTTTATAAATAGATGATAGTCCTTCCTTATAACACCGAACCTTTTCTGTAAATCAAACGTTTTAACAAGTAACAGTTTAATAACAAAATATTAACGCAAATATGTCCTTAATATACTTGATTCAAAACTTAAATTTCGTATTTTAAAAAGTTTTGTCTTTGTTTATAGGTCCATATCTTAAATAATATAGCAATAATTCTTATGGAATTAGTATTATAAAAATGCAGCAAAGCTGTCTGATAACTATGACTAAGAGCTTAATATTAAAATAATTTAATATATGATTGATACGATAGAAAATACTTACAGTCGCCGAAAATAAATGGTCATTATCAGTTAATACTGCTCGTAAATATTTATGTACTTCAACTACTTTGTTGATCATTCTAGTTATTTTATACCCGAGTATTAAATAAATGTCACCAGAAAACAGGTTTTCGAATAAAACTGAAAAGAGAAGCTTTTTGGTTTATCATTTGCCAGTAACTATGTAACTAACTATTCTTTGACAGAGATAATGCTACATCGGGAAAGAATGCTTGAAATGCGACAAAATGTTATGTGTTCCGATAAACTGATTTTGATTTCAAATTATGACATTTGTCCAATGGACAAATTTCAAGCTGATTTGCATGTAGTAAGGCCCCATTTTGGATGACCCAATCATTAAATCCGCGTAGCATTAATTCAGAGGGTGACTCGATTCTTTCCTGAGGTATGGATATACTATATGAAATTAAGCAAGCTCCGCAGTTCATAGTCATTGTTGGCATCCTAATGAAGACTAATGATACTCCAGATACTCAGATATCGCCAAATGTGAATTGCCGGGTTATGTCTGTCTATGTTTTACTACACTCAATTTTTTATGCTCTATGGTTTAAGAGATGTTCTCATTTCCTTACCTCTAAATTCGAAACATGTTTTGCAACATGTTTTATTCCTTCAGGAGAGAGGCGGGACATCAGAAATTCACCTTTGGTCGTACTGGTGTAGTTGTGCCGCGCTAGATGCTAGGATCCGCTAATTTTAATGGAGAACAGCCCGATGGATGGTCAGAGGGTCTTACACTTCTTCTTCCCTACCACCAAACCACACGAGAAGACTTTTGACTCATCGTGTATTTGGAGTCTGTCATGCCACCGAAGCAAACATCCATGCCTGCTGTGGGATTCAAACCCGAGCCTAATGATTGAACAATCCAGTGCACTAGCCATTATACTGATCAGGGCAGCTGGGCAGCTGTTTTCCTGCACAGATAAAGGATAATGCAAACCCGGCCCCTGCCCATCAAATAGGCATGTTTTAAGGGCTGGATATTGCTATTTGCTAAGTTTCCAACTCAGATGGAATTCCGAAAACAAACACTTCGGGGCTCGATCTGAGAATCTCTAAGTCCTCTTCCCCTACCATGAACCTGTCAAGATGATTTCAAATTACTTATTCTAGAGGTTTTTAGCTCGCTATATATTTTGAGTGATTCTTCCAGCGCAGTAGCTTCACTATATTCATATTTGTTCCGGGATTCCAGATCGGGCAATTCTTTAAAGCAGTCAGTTTCACTATCCACTATTCCGTCTGAGCAACGGTATTACTGCAAAATATACAGGTAGAAGTGAGCCAGACCCAGAAAATTACTATTATTCATACAACTATTGTTCTGCTCCGCTAACAGTGCAGCTGCGCCCCAATTTTGAGGAAGAATACTCCGGGGGTGAAGTGGAACTTTCGGTTCACCATGTATCTTAAATGCCCCTTTGCCACATAGATACTATATACTTACAAACATCCATGTCCCGGGATTCGAACCTGAGCACATCCGTACGACAGTCAGCATTAATAACCATTACACAGGCTGTTGGCTGTGTTCCTGCAACAATACGACGGGAATACAAAGTGGCTGTGCATAGAGATATGATTAGTAACGATTAGTAACCCCCAGTAACGCACGTTTTTGAAGAAAAGGCTTTGGAGGGCTCTTCGGCTTAAACCATATTTATAACTTATTCTCTAATCTACACAGGAAACAACCAAAGAAAATCAGCTTGACAGGCTAGTTATCACTTGTTACTGTGCCCTTGATTGACTGAACCGGTATCAGTTTGTATATGACCTTAATCTAAATGTACACTTACACTTGCTTAACGCTGCGCAAAATTTCACTGTTCTAGCAATATCTCTGAACAGTACGCTTTTCTCACACAACTTAGCGAATATTTAAAACTTTTAAAGCATTATTTCTCTTAAAATTCTGTATGTAATGATTTAAAAATTAATTTTTGAGGATAAAAGTTGTAAACCGCTTACTTTTTGTAAGATTCATGATTCTTGAACCATCCCCAGGTAGAACAAGTCCATCACAGGTCGGGTCAGCGGACTGGGAAACGTGAAAACTATCTTTGCCTTTTTGGTATACCTAAGAGACGAAATTTTAAGTTATAATGATAAGATTTTAAATATGTCCATATCTACGTACTAATATGCGTTCAATGTATGCTTAAAATAACTTCTTGTAAGAGAAGTAACACAGAAATGCTTTTAGTAAACTATTTCA
Organism: Stegodyphus mimosarum; assembly: GCA_000611955.2. NCBI lineage: Eukaryota > Metazoa > Arthropoda > Arachnida > Araneae > Eresidae > Stegodyphus > Stegodyphus mimosarum. The sequence goes on along the minus strand of KK118795.1, from coordinate 537,394 downwards.
TCATTTGAACTAAGAACTAAATTCCTCGTTTTAAACACATTTAGACTGATCATCAAATGTACTGTATGGGAAAAAAACAGAAAGCAGTTTTATTTTAAAACACAAAAAAAGATTTCCACCATTAAATTTCAATGCAAAATTCTCTTGTCTAGCAATCTTAATGAATCAGAAACCGGTTTTTGTCAGTGCATTTTTAAATATATTCAAATAAACCTCCCCTACTGCTTCTGAACTGTCAAACTTTGTTAAAATATTGAAGTTATCACTGTGTTTTCGAGAATTATTGTACGCATTTTGACACTTGGAATAATGAGTTAAGCTCACGGGATTAACAATCTGAGTGATCATTTCACAATTGTTTTTTCAAAAATTTCGTGACAGTATCAGCCGAACAAGATAAGTCTTATTCACCTGACATTCGAATTATTAGAGCTCCTTTTAAAGACTGACTTTATCTGGGGTAGAATATTATGAATAATAGAGCTGTGAAGAGACTTAACTACGAGACCCGATTCAAAATATCTAAACTGAACCAAACAAGATTCAAATATCCGCATGCACTTCTTACACGCCAATTTAGCTGAAACTTTTCTCAAAGGGAATGGGCATATTTTTCTCCCGTTTAGTGATAATTTATAGTAAATTGATTGAATTTTTTATTCGATTTTTGTGTTATTCTAAATACATTTCTTGGATTTTTCACACCATTGGATTAAGTATGTTTTTCTCTTATGCTGTTTGCATAAGCCGAAATATTACATCATTATTAACGTTCTACAGTTTATTTTACTGCTGGTAAGGAGTGAACTGAATCGAAGCAGATATTTGAGTATTGTATTTTCTGCTCAGGCTGCATAATTATAGCATGCCGTTACGGCAAAAAATTTTTTTTCAGTGTAGTGCGAAGAACGAAGAATTGAAAAGTTCATTTTTGGCATATTGCTATTTTATTTTAAAATGAAAAAATTTTCTAGCCAGAGTATTCGTAAAATCTGTACTACATATCTGTAGTCTCAAACTAAAATCCCACAGGCGGGCCCCGAAGCAGTTTCACACGATCAATGTATACATCATAAATTAATTAGCTTATTATGACAAGTAGTTTGAGAAAAAGTTTTAGATTTTAATGATTTGGCTTTCATATTCTACATTAGTTCCATTACTAAAAGCGATTGAGAGTTATGTCGCAGAAGTTCGAGCTAATTAATTTACACTGTGACCTGAATCTGATATGCAAACAGTAGAAATTATTTATATAGAGTGCAAAATGATATACAGTAAAACTTTGAAGACATTTGATCAACCTGTATTCATATATGTCAAAAGATAAATAAACTCAGTTGGAAGTTTTACAATAAGAATAATATTTTTGTTTGTAAACGTATTTACACCTATACAGTTTCCGTTCCGTAGTTGTAAACAATAAGTTTAGGAAACGCACCAGACTGCTGATGAGTATCTACAATTTATAATGAAGATAACGTTCTATTATTCTTTCTGCAATCTTATCAACTTCATCAAAATCGAAATAGCATGAGTTGTTGCAGCTGAAAGTTGCAGTAAGAAACAGAAAAATGTTTATGATTACTTACACACAAATATATGTACTTTCCCCGTATGCATCGAAGAAACATTTTATAAATAAAAAAGTGAGCAGGTTATCAATGTTTATCCTCAAGTTTTGCCCTACTGGGTAATTTCATAATTTGTTTAAGTAAGTTATTTCTATATATGCACAATGTGCTGTTATTGATAAAATAGTTCAAAGATAATTTGAGATATTAAATTGGGAAATTTCAGCCTCGAATAGGATGCCTGCCCTGAACGTCTATCTTCTGTAAACAAGAACCTGCTCGAAGAATCTGTCTGAAAATCCAAGTTACACAGTTCAGGAATCATCAAACAGATTAAATATTCCAAAAAACACAGCTGAAAAACACTGAGTATATCAGCTGATACGATGCATATGTACCACATGCTTCAATGGAACAGAATATGCTTATTCAATTTCGAAATGTGAATCCGATGAATGTTTTCGACATGTGAACAAAAAACATCGCGATGTACTCCAAATGACTCCCTTTAGTAACACCAAGCTGCGTACTCAAAAGGGAATGTTTTATGTATTATTGGGACTACAAAAGAACTGTATACTAAATATTGCTGGCACCAAATGAGGCATAAATTAGGAAAAATACTGTCTCTCAAACAGCAGTTTTAAAACAGAAATCAAAACAAAAGTGTCCAGAGCTGACCTTTCGTCAAGATGTTTTCTTCCATCATTACAATGCTCGACTCCACATTTCGATGAATCTCAGACAAATACTTATTGAGTATGGCTAGGATGATTTATTCCACCCTCCCATATTCACTAGACTTCGTCTTCTCAGATTTTCATCTATTCAGGTTATTCTAAAATTTTCTAAACTACCTGGAGTTCACGTCTTTGGAGATTATCAAACAGTGTCTTGATAACTTCTTTATAAGTAAGCCTCAATGTCTTATTTGAAAAAGGAATTTTCATCTGCCAGAGTGATGACTATAATTGATAGAACAAGATGGCGCTCGTGTGATTCAATAAATTTTTCTTATGTTTTTTACTGCGTCATTAGTACTTACTATTAAAAACAGCAGAAATTTCCGAATTACTGAATATAACAATCATGGGATGAGTAATTTGATTTTAAAAACTGCTCAGAAAATCTCAAAGAATTTCAATTTTCTTCTTAGTTATGCGGAGAGAAGCATATTAAATAATTAAATCATTTGAGTGTCAGTTTTTTGGCCTTTATTTCTCCGTATGCTCACTCGTAACGACCAAAGGGGGGATAGGCCCAAAGGGCTATTAATATCAAAACGGCATTTTGCGTCGTTTCACTTTCTCCTTTGATTCACCTTTAAAACTGCTGTCACCGAATAGTATCGTCATTATATTTAGAAACTAAATAATGAGGAATCTCCAAGAAGGTTTCTCGCATTCTGAAAAACAAAGATACTCAGAGCTATCAACGTTTGAATAATTTAGTCCTCCAACCGAACATGGTCTTTTGGAAGTCCGAATTTTGAATTCGAATTAGTTTTATTATCTATTTCAAATTCTGTAAAGCTTAAAGATTTTTTGGTTAACAAATTCAACGATTTCAAAGCGAACAATGACAACACTGTACGGAAAAAAAGATTGATATCTCCAGTGCACGAGTCTGTGTATCAAAAATTCTAAACATATGCTGTTTTGCTGTTTTTAAATATTTTGTGATATTGCTGTTGAATTGAATTTTATGTAGTTTAAGAGCAAAGAGCATGATATTTAATAAGTAAAGCTAACGCATAAAACGTTAAAAAAAGCCCTTGGGCGTAATATAAAATCTGAAAGCTTTTCTATTTTCTTTTTTGTATACTTTTTGCTTCTGTATTTATTTTATAAAGTATTTTCCTTAAATCTTAAGCTTCGAAATATTCCCAATATGAAAGGGTATGCAAACGGAAAAATTTAGGGTCATCGTAAAACTGATTTACAGCAAGCGCTTAATGTAATCGCGATTGCCAATGACTATTTTGTTAACATTAAGCAATGAGAATATATCTTCAAAATAACAGTGAAATTTAAATAAATTAATTTTAATATAATTTGAAACATATAAATACTTATTTTAACAGCATTTTAATTAAGAAAACAGTCATTAATTGTTGATTCATGCAATAGTCTGCAATTTTCACTCAAAAATTTATATTCATAGTGTTTCTGGAAATTATGTGTCATATGTGTTAACTCTATTCTTAATAAGCAAATGGCATCCGTCGTATCAGCATTTGTAGTTAATCCATCCGATTTCATAATCCTTTTCTTCAGAAATTTTAACACATTACGAGTTTGCATTTGTTGATAGCGCCTGGCAAATACCTTCTTCTGTCACTGATGCTACAACTTGAAATTTTTATCAATGTATACCAACTGATAAATCCTTACATTTTATGCTAGCTAGATACATGACTTTTAATTCTTTAATTTTATTACTATACCATTTGGTAAAACACCAATAAGATTAAAATACTTTTTATTGTCTTTTCTGAGAGCTCCAAGTCATATTCTCTAAATGCAGCGCATTAAGAAGGCTAGTTCTAGTTTTCCTTTACTAATTCACTTGCATGTATATCCGTATTACATTATAGAGGATTCTAACACTCATTGCGCGATGATAATACACTCACGTTTGTGAAAATTGCAACACCATGAAGGACTTACGCGAGTGAGCTGAAATTTTCAGGAAATGCAAAGTAGCGCATGATATGCAAATGATTAGAATTGCAAATCCGTAGCGCATGCGTATGCTGAGCAGCGCCCTCTGAACGGCTGATGGATCCGAATAAATAGACGGCTGTAGCGAGGCGTGTATGGTTATCGGTGGTTATCTGCTAGTGGTAAACGTTAACTCAATCTGTACTTATGCCTCTCGACGAAAGAGAGCGAGATTTGAACAACTTACAGAGTTTGAACGAGGGAGAATCATCGGCCTTCGTGAAGCTGGATTGTCGTATCGTGCAGTAGCCTCTCGTGTGCAGCGTAACAGCAGCACAGTGATGCGCGTTTGGAAGCAGTGGACGGACGAGTGTCGGACAACTCGGAAATCCGGGAGTGGACCCCGAAATGTGACGTCAGCTCGCGATGATAGACACCTGGTCCGCATGGCGCGGACGGACCGTACAGCTTCCTCTAGACAATTGGCAGCACTGTGGTCAATAGCTACAGGTGTTTCATTGTGTGCTTCATCAATTCGTAGACGTCTGCTGCAGTGTGGACTGCGCGCACGGACTCCTTTATACAGGATCCCCCTAACGCACGACCATCGCCGCCTGCGGCTACAATGGGCCAATCAGCATAGAGACTGGCGTGCTGATTGGCAGCATGTCGTGTTTTCTGACGAATCCCGCTTTAATTTGTGGTACCATGATGGCCGCATTCGTGTCAGACGCTATGCCGGTGAACGCCACCTTCCGGAGTGCATTATCGAACGCCACAGTGGACGAACACCCGGAGTTATGGTCTGGGGCGCCATAGCATATCATAGACGATCTCAATTGCTACGAATTGTGGGCAATCTGAACAGCAACCGGTATATCCGTGAAGTTCTACAGCCCGAAGCTGTTCCCTTCCTTCAAAGCTTGCCAGGCGCTGTATTTCAACAGGACAATGCCCGCCCTCATACTGCTCGGATTGTTAAATCCTTCTTTGCAGCGCAGCAGGTACAGCTTCTTCCTTGGCCTGCGTGTTCCCCGGATATGTCGCCAATTGAACATGAGTGGGATGTCATTGGTCGGCGTCTTGCTCGTGATCCTCGTCCTGTTGCGTCTGCAGACGAACTTTGGGTACGCGTACAAACGATATGGAATGCTCTTCCTCAGTCAGACATTCAAACTTTGTTTGACTCCATGCCACGTCGTGTAGCAGCACTTATTGCGGCGCGTGGTGGCCACACAAAATACTGATTCTGATCTCTTGTTCTTGTTTGTTTGCTTTGAACATTTAGTCATTTATTTGTACCACTACCACTCAACTGTGTATTAAATTGCATTCAATTATGACGATTCCTTCTTGGTGTTGCAATTTTCACAAACGTGAGTGTAGTATTTCATAGCTCTAATACACTCGTGATCAAATGGATTAATTATGACTATTGTATATTTGTTGGAAAATGTACAATTTCAGTAGATTCGAAAGCGACATTTACATTTACGTTATTACGTTAGTTACCAGTAAGAAAAGAGATATTATTCTTTAATTAATCATCCCATTTCAAGCGTCATTCTTAAAAAATTAATGACACTAACCAAATCTTTGAATCATACTTAGAATCCACTGCCAAACGATTTATTCCTTTAAATCATTCGGGTTTTTTCGTTTGCTTATTGCTACTGGTTTTCCTTTTTTACCATGCGGATACAGCTTTAAATGGTTACAAGCTCTTTCATTATTTGACATCCTTTTGAACTATTAGTTTTGAACGAATAGTATATATTATGAGGCAATGCTCAATATAATAGACCTGTTTCGTGCAACATTGTAAACGTTTTCAGGGCAGTACCTTGTAGACAATTTAGGCTACTCATTTGACAATCATTTTCCTGAAGTAGGTAAATATTCTTTTCATCCTGAATGCGTACATAAACAATGCTTTCTTTTTTCTTCCAGCTGCTAAACCAGCTAGGTTTTGCAGCAAAATCATCTTTCCTAAATTTCTCGGGTAATTTTTGAAAGCTCTGACCCCGTCAATGAAGCACTGACTATCACATTTTTTTCTCGAACATTTGTAAACAAAATTCTCAGTACTTTTTTAACACTACGATTTTTACCTCGACGTTTCATGTTTGCTCTTCGATTTTAATTTTTCTTCCAAATAATATTTTCACGCTTCTTCAAAATCGTACATAAGAGGAGTTGAAAAATATTTAACTTAAGACAGCATTCCATTGTCTCATTTTTAGAGTTGGTCATAGCGACTTAATAAGTAATATTTGCCCTCGAGTCATTACGCCTGTAGTTAGACATCACGAAAAGAGGATTAAACCGAAGAAATGAAGTGTACGTTTCCTAGAACAGAATATTCATGAAAATTTAAACTCATCCTAAACCTTGGAAAACAGATTCCGTTGTGTATGCTTGCCTACCAAAATCAATCTATTTGGCATTACGTTTTTGTCCTTTGGCAATTTCTGTGCTCTATTTCGACCTTATTTGTAGATTTTACTTCAACTGAAAAAATTTATTTTATAACAATTTCGTAACTAACTTTTTGATCTCAATAAGAGACGTATTTCCAATGCTTTCCAATAGAACTGGATGAGAGTTCGCTAGTTTGATAACAAAATCCGAACGATAGCCCTAACTAAAATCTCATAAGATAGCGCCTACTCTACTTTTTAATATAACTTTAAATTATAAATTATATATATTTTTTATATAAATTATAAATTATATATATTATATAATTATAAGCCTTTTAATGATATGGGTTTGTCTTAATTTTAAGAGCCTTGCATATGTACTAGATTTACAATAATAAACTGAGTGCTAGTCATATCATTTATTAACTGTTTAATAAATGCACAACACTTATAAAGTGCTTTAAATTGTAAGGCTTAACTCTGAAATTCATTTTACGGATTTTAACTTTTGAAAGAAAATATTGCTGTAATCACTAAATCTAAGCCCAAATTCAGTAAACTAATCATGCAAGTTATATCCATCTATCTATCTTTCTCTATATATATATCTATGCTAGTGTATACAAGTTATGTTTTTATAATACATATGCTTTAAGTTTATTTTACTTCAATCCTGCAGCTATAGCGCAGGACGGGTTTAAAAAATTTGCCTCTTATTTTGCCTCTTATTAAGTTTCTTTATGCATGTATATGTATAATATGCATGCGTATCATACTTTATGCATATATATATATGAATGCGTATCACACTGAAACATGTCTACTGACTGGAATGTTAATGTATTTAAGTTACTCTATGCAATTTCTTTTTAATCTAATTCTTCTGAAAGTATCTAATTTCTAATTAACAAAACGTTTATCTACTGCACTGCTGCAAATTTAATTTTAAAGCTCCAAGTACACTCACGGAAAATTAAGCAGAAAAATTTGGAAAAAAAATAAGAATAAAAATAATAAGATAACAATTTTGTTATCCAAAGAAAACAGCAAAAAATAAAACAAAATAGAATTTCATAATTCAATAGGCAATACACTTTATTTGCTTGTAGCACTTCTAATATGTCTTCTGTTAATCAAATTTGATATTTTTCAGAAATCTTGAATTTAAAAAATTACACGAATAATGTAAGATTTTCTCATTTAGGAATAACATAAACCTAAAAGATTTTATGTATTATTTCGAATATCTTATTTTAATACTAGAAATTCAATTAGATGAGAAAAGAAATGTTTTTCATCTGCAAAATTGTAATTCAGCATTCTGGAAGAATAATAAGTGCTTAAAAGAAGCTCTGAATTTTCTTTTGTAGTCCAGATGCAATATCCAGCTTTAAAATTTCCATGAAATTTAAAAATATTCTTTAAGATTGAACTTAGCTAAAAGGCTCAAAAATATTTTTAATTAATTAAATGCTGAACAGAAAATATGAGGTTTAACTTGAATGGAATAATCTGAAGAGAATGGAAAATATAATCTGATGTTGCGCGGCAATATAAATATACATGTTTTACGCAAGAAATATTGAAAATATTTAGTGTATAGTATGATTCAGATTCATTAACAGTGAAGTCATGAGCCACACAAATAAAAAGGTAATTTTTATTGCTGTTATACACTTCAACAGTGTATTTAAAAAACAAAATTGGTAAGGAGAATGAGGAAAATAAACAAATATGATCACATTTCATGTTTGTTGCTTTCTTTATACTTGAAGAAAGGACGGAGTGGTGAATAAAATGTAAAAAATAGTGTCAAAGTGTACGACAAATAATGTACGGCAGTGTCAAATCCGGTAGAAAAAAGAAACCGAAAAGTATGTCCCCATGAAAAATATTTAGGTTAAATTACCTACCTGAAGCAGTATTGTATTTTCAAAATAATAAAACCCTAATATTTCAGTAAATCAATTAACATCATTTAAAATAATAAAAAATGAATTCTTACCCAATTTTATAATTCAGCAAGACGTAAAATTAGGGAAAACTTAGATTAGTCTAGAAGATTGTATAAAACTCTATTTTTTCGAGAACGATTGGCATAGGCTCTCTTCTTCAAGAAGCAAAAAATCCTGAGGGCGGTAGAATATCTTTTGACAAAAATTTTATGAAATGTATATATCACACTGAAGAAACTGAAGAAAACGATATACGCGATAAGTCGCAGTATAAATAAATTTTAATGTAAATTTAAAAAATAAATTATATTAGTAGTAACGATTAGAGTAAATAAAGTAGTTTATACTACATAAGACTTTTGTATCGCTGGAAACATGAAGATGTTAGACAGAGTAAAAAACCATCGTAACATGAAGCAAAAAAAGAAATCTGGAGAAATTTAACAGACAAAATCAATTTAAAACAAATATGTAAAATTCCTTTATAGCCGAAATTGTCTATCGTGGGCGGTCTCACGTGGGCGCAACACATACAACTGATTATTACCAGTTGCGCTTTTGTGTGTACAAAGTGAACCACATGGAGTTTGGGAAAATTGGGAAAGAAAGAAAAATTATTGGTAAATAGTTAGAAGCTGTGCACCTCACTGCTGCGTGATTCAACAGATATGTACAAAAAGGAGTAATATGAATAAATATGGATGAAAATATACCTATGAATACTCATAAAAAGCTATTAGCTATTCATTCAAGCTGAACACTCAGAAACATGACTAGTAATGGCGTATTATATATGTCATGCCTCCGTCCCCAATAATACGACGTTTTATTGACAGTCAATATTATCAAAACATTTTCCATCTAACCTTTATCGATTTTTTCCCCTTTATGCACGTTTTTCTCTTCCACGGACTTCCTTCTTTGATTTACTCCTTATTAAGATACTTATTTTACAGCACCTGCAGTGGGTTTCAAATAACTTAACAAGTTAAATTACAATAACAATGAGGTATTACGTATGTTCTGGGAGGTGAATTTTTACCACCAGGATTTTTAAATATTAAACAATCACAGAATTGATGTACTTTAAGTCTATTCTGCCTCACTACTTGTGAGTGATTAAATTAAAATACACGAATATAAATTAACCAGCCTGTTGGGGCTCATTGAAAACACAAAAACTCCTTTCACAATGGTAATAAATTCAAAAATTTAAATTGTTAACTTGACAATTTGCCTAGACAGAAACTCAAATACAGTCTACAAATTTTGCCTAGACAGAAATTCAAATACACCACTTATCAAAGCGGGATCTAATCCCAGTCTTCAATATTCACATCAAGACCAGCATTGGTGTCACTAACAGATTTTGCTTTAATCGGGAAGGCAGCAGTGGCCCTCAGGCTAAACTCTGATATTCCTAATCGTAGTTCTCTAAACTTTTTAGTAAAACTGCTTGCCACTCAGATTTATATACATTCCGGAATGAGCGAAACCTCGTGACCAAAAGAGATATTTTGTTAGTAAAACGTGAACATGAATGGAACAGTTTTACTGTCAACCTATAATTGTGTATTTCCAGCCAAGGGTCTCATACAGTAAAGCTGGTATTGCCATTGCATAAAATGTGGAAATATTTTCACTGTAACCGTAACAGTGAGAACTCTATTGTTTTAAATCATCTCCATACCTTCAAATGACATATCTGAAACTTAATTTCGAGGCTAACAGCGGATAGGCTACTAAGGTTCTTACATTATGAAGTCTTTTATGGTAACCTTGTATATATATATAACGTAAAATATCTATCGTTCAAATAATAAATTAATGACAGCCTTTTATCTCCCATCTTCATTCTAAAAATAATGACATTTCTGGACTGCTTCATTTCTAGATTAATCTATGCCATGAAGCTTGTATAACGCTGATGACGTAGTAATTGGAAACCTAAACTCTGAGAACTGAAATTTTTCTAACTCAAACCAAAAACTTTCTCTTCGTGAGCTTCCATATTGGAGAACTACGTGCTTTAGTTTCTCTCTCTATGCCCCTTGGCACAGCGAAATTACCTCCATGGTAATTTCGCTGTGCTCCTTCCTATTGTAACAATATCAAACATGTAAATGTTCTGAAAATAGGCATGATTAAAGTGTGAAGTGATTGTGGCCACAAATGTCAGTTTTAAATAAAAGTGGAATTAAAATCGTCTCTACTGTCAAGTTCTTAGTGTTTGAGAATGCTACATTTTAAGTATCAAATATCTTCGCAATCAGCATTTCTGTGCTTCTGCGTCTGCGATCCTACATCAATACTTCTCTGAAATTTGCTCTTATTACGTATATATATATACGTAATAGTACGCAATATATTCGTTTTATATGCATAATATGTGTATTATATATACGTAATAATAATATATATAGTATATATATATATATATATATATATACACGAAATATTTCATGGATGAAAATAATGTAAGGGAACTTGGAGCGAGTAGTTAAAAATCTAAGTTATAATTGGACACATGGTAAGAAACAATTTCTCTGAAGAAATCGCAAATTCAGTTGAAACGAAAGCTATGATTTGAGGGTAGGCGACATTTGCATAGCTTTTTCAGTTTAACTGTAATTAATAACGTTTTGAGCAGAAGGCGAAACACATTTCGCGTGGAACACGCGTATAGTTTTTTTAACTAAATTATTGGCACCATTTAAATTACAACGATTATATTTGAGCCTAGTAAAAATCTCTATATAACAGATAATGGAAAGTTGCAAAATAGTTGTCTTTTCCAAGAAACTGTAGTTGGAGTTAGAAACTGTAGTTTCCAAGAAACTGTAATTTTATAATTCACGTGCACATAAAACTCTTATACGGGATGAATCTGAACAAGGGGACAAAACTTTACGGGATGATAGAATGCAGCTATACAAGCAATATTCGTCATATAAATTCTAGGCGGAACGCAAGCGACGAGCTGCTAGGTGTCATTGTAAATGGTATAAAAACGGGTCGGTCCTGGCACCCAAGGGCATTTCCTACCGTAGATTGCTGAGACAATGGTGGGTTATACGAACCGCGAAATTTCCAGGGCGATGGAATGGTCGAGGTAGTCGCATAGCTTGGCCAAGATCACCGGATATCTTTAGTTTTGGCATTTTACTGTTGAGGAATATGAAAAAACTAATTTACGAATGCCACGTTAAAACGAATATGGATCTAGTCGCCAGGTTCGCCGTTGTTGACGGCGATGCTCGGGAAATGGCTGGTGTCTTCGCAAATGTTTGCCAGTTCTTATCGCGCAAGTGCATTACAGCTGCATTACAGCTGGCGAACGTCTTTTGAGCAATTTCTTTAAACATGTAGATCAATTACATTCCTGTTCATAAAATGTTTTCTGAAGTATCTTCTCTCATTCATGTGTTATTTTTTTAAATGTTTCAGTGAAAAACTACCTTTTAATTTCTCACCGTCTGCGTTCTGACCATGCATTCTATGAGAAATATTGCTCGTGTAGCTGCGTTCTATCACGCCGTAAAGCTTTGTCCCTTGTTCAGATTCACTCTGTATTTGAATGTGCATACCTATTATAAGTGTTTTAGAAATCATGTACACGTATTGAAGTACAAAATACGAATAAACTATATTTAAAAACTTTTGTAAAGTATCTTCGCTTTAAGGAATCTAAAAAACAGGAAATACTAATTTTGAGGTAAAAGTGAAAAATTCAAATAAGGGCATTGAATAAGCCTTTTAAAAAATAAGTGTAAATAGACAGAAAGAAGAAAGAAAAAGCAAATTAAAAAAGGAAGAAATGTAAAACTCTGTAAAGTGAGTTAAATAAACATTTTTCGCAAATCAATCTTCCTTTTCCTGAAAAGAAAGAACACTTTATTTGGTTATACAACCAATGTGAGAATTAACAGTAAACGCATTATTTACGAGGTTGAACATCTAGTGTCACAGCGGCCCGAGTGTAAAAATCCGAATGTAATCCGAATCCCGTCTACGAATGTAAAAGTCCAAAAATACATAGAAAAAATTGCAAGAAGCTGAGAACGAGATATAAGAAAAAGGGTACTGCTGCGCTTTCAACACCTACAAAATATATGACTTCAGGTGCTCTTAGAAATACCATCACAAAATGAATAACTTAGAAAACTTATAAATCTAGTTGAGGCGTATAAAAGTTACCACAGAATAGCAATATAAATTCCATACCTTATAAATATGCGATCCCTGAAAATTTAATTAATTTTGTCGTTAGACTTTCCTGTTAGATTTCTAAAATTATACTGAATGACAGTGATTAATGCGCGGCTTTTATATTAAAATATCACCGAAAGACAGTTAAGGAACAGAGACAGATAATGAAAGCGAAGGAAGCAAAGGAAGGAGGGATTTATTTCTGAATATCGAAAGTTTTCCTCTTTTCTAATACTAGACCATCCCTACAGTGTTGTCGCATCTGGCGGTGTATTCCCTAGCGTCCACTGCTGCATCTTGTCACAATGGATAGGTGCTAGCACTAGACATTTTGTAAGAAGTAATTGAATGTTAAGGGTTCGCGAGTGGCAAAGATGTTCTAACGGGACCCTGCGGTTGGGTTTTATGACTTCCTGAACTTAAGTACCGGCGTTTAAGCTTCTTGTTTAACCTCAACAGCAGAATATAAAAAGTTAAGCGTGAGTAGTTTTTTACTTTCTTTTTTGCTCCTCGAAAATGAAGAACCTTTACGCTGTTTTTCAACATTTTGTTATGCAAAACCTCGCAGTATGGAAGTTTTTATTTTATTTTATACAGAAGCGAAAAATTTTGCAAAGCAAATGTACTGTAGATAGATGCATTATTCTGTCAGGTAAACACTGTTTGAGATGAAAAATAGCTTGAGGAAATTCAGATTTGATATTTAATGTTCTACGTCAAGCCTTTTTTTGTTTGCCGAATTTTTAAATATGAAATAAGCTGTCAAGAATAGAAGAACATGTCTTTCATTTCAGAACTAAAACTTTATTTTACCCTATGTTAATAAATTATTTACTGTCCCAATATCTTCTTTCCAGTGTAACCCGAGTACACGCAGACATATATGAGTTGGATATCCTAATAGTCAAGATAAAGGCAGATATTTAATATTAGATCATGTTCAAGCTGTGTTGAAATATTGGGAAAATATTCAATTTGAAGATACTGTATTGCGAGAAAAAGGTAACCCTACGAAGAATATTAATTTATTAAATTCCATTAAGGTAAGGTTTTTCCTATATAATAAAGAAATAATACAAAAATTAATATTAAAGATTCCCCATGTATATTTTTGCAATAATTTTTCCTCTCTCTGCATTTGTTTTCTCTAATTTCTTTCTTTCTTGTTTGTCAGTATTCAAATATTATCTGTAACTTATCTGGCTAGTATTTCTGATTTGTATAGCCTTTAGTTACTCTGTCTTGAATTTGTTTCAAATCAAGATACCCTCATACTATACTTTAAGCGAAAATTTCTAATGAATAAAATCGTACAATATTTTTTTTACTTAAATACGCTGTCGTAAATGCTAACATCAAACAGAAAAGCAAATTTAAATAGTTAGAAATGCATAACAGTAATCTGTGAATTAAACCCCCCCCCCCCCAGTTATACTTTTACTCTAACTTTCCCATTGATGCTGACGTTTAATATATCAGTCTACTCCAGAAACTCGTAAATAAGTCTTCAGTTAAAAATAGAAAACTGAGAAAGTTAATCACGTGCTCTGATTTTATTTGATGTGTTAAAACTTACTGAGAATGCCTGAGCACTTTTTGTGGGTTAATTTATTTCCTTTACGACTAATTAATTTACAGTCGGAGTTACGTGTAACACCTCGAGTTTACTGAAATTAGTAGAAGGTGGTGAATGAAATTTAAGTTTTGATATCTAAATGAGATATAGTTTCGGCGAGAGTTTCGTTAGTCAGATTTTCTATTCTACATTATCGATCTATTAGGTGCATGTTATTGAAATATTACGTTTGTGAATAGCTGCAAAAATCACAATTTTGATTTGAGCATGCTTTAAATCTGCATATACAAATATATAATTATTAAATCTTTAGATATTTTTCTATTCCCTGGTGTTAATTTTAAATTTAATGTATATTAGCAAGTGCACAGATGAATAAGGCTGTAATTTCTCTAACACAAATTAAAATTGGTAAAGTAATAACATAGTAGTTAAGAAAAGTCAAAGACAGATGAAAACGACTTCCAAGTGAAATAAAAAAAATTTCAACTTTCATCCTCTTTATTTTAAGAGCCACTTTATATCTATGTTTTCGATATATTTAAAAAACGCAATCAAGCTTGATCTTACGTTAATAAAAAAATACAAATAAATAAACATAAAATTGCAAAAGAAGCATTCCCCCCTCACAGATCTAAGAAAGAAAGATTTATGACAAAAATTATACAAATGTAAAAAAGATGTTCCTTTTTTCTTCCCCCCTTTCTTGTTTTTTGGGGGAAAGGGGGTCTTCGTAGAATTCCCTACCTTTACTGAGTTGATCGTATGAATGCAAACAGTGACTCAAAAAAGTACTGGTACGTAAGAAACTTTAAAACTGTAGTGATAAAAATTCAGTTATTTCAATACTAAATAATTTTCATCTCTTTCTCTGTTTAAATACCGTGCTAAGTCTTTTACGAAGAGTACAATTAAATACTGTTAATGAACAAATGAGATGTTTTTAATGTGTTGCCTTTAAATACGGTATTAACTTTAGAAAGTATTAGGAAATCACGATGTAGTTGTTATGAAAAGCCAGCTCTAGTACACATTTTATGTAAAACATCTGGATGAAAGTATTAAACCTGAAAAATGTACAGTTTAAGGTTTAGGAGCTAGTTTATTAATATGGGTTCGAGGAAACTAAGATTTCATTTGACCTGAGCAAACTTACAATTTTCCACCGGAATAGTAAAACAACTATGAAGAAAATAGTTAAAATATTGAATTTAAAATAAATGTCTACTATTCCATTTTATTTTGAAATATTGTAGAACAAGTTTTCTTGATAACAGAACCACGAAAATGGTGTAAAGTCATTTGTTTATATCGATGCAGGGAACTGAAGAAATCCTCAGTGCCCTCGCCGAGATTTGAATACCGACCTTCTAAATACGAATCGAGAGTGGTTACAGTTAACACCCTGAAGGTACGCGAAAGGAAGGGAGGAAATGCCTCATAAAGGCATCGAAGGCGATTCACTGAACACGATGAAAACTGGATCGTTATAAGTGTAATTTATAATCCTAAAATCAGTGAATTCAGTTTGACTAGAAAAGCCCAACGAATATTTAAAACATATAGCAGTACCGAAACTATTAGAAATATTTTAAGAGGCAGCTTGTGTGAGAGACGAACCACCGCCACTCGCAAGAATTCAAATTAACGTAGTTGATAGCAAGAGAGATCACCCGGCCTTTACTTTGGGGTCAACAAGTACTGGATGAAATTTTCTGTGAGATGTTTTATCAAGGTTCAGTATCTCTTCAGAATTGATGTTTAGATGGCATTCAATTCAAATGCGAATAACGTAGTCCGAGACTACGGCACAAAAGAAACTACTTCAGTTGGCTCGAGATGATTACGGCGCGTATTTTAAACGACGGCTAACAAAATGCTAAAGCCGGAAATAAAGGTGGATATAGCTGTCGGTAATACATAACAGCACGATGAAGCTACCAGAAACTCTAAAACATTCAAACCCTCAGCTTAAACACGCAAATAACTAATTTGCATTCTGTTAAGGACTATGGAAAGAAGAAGCGATAAGAAAGGCTCATATCATAATAATTGTTTAATTAGCATAAAACCTGATGTGTTTTTAACTAAAAATTTTGGAGACTGTAAAACAATATTGCAAAAACACAACTATGCATGATACGGTTTCGACTGCAGATTTCCAAAAGGTATCCCTTGCATCAGAAAACAGTGGTTTAAAAATGCAGAAAAAATCCGATAATTCGGCGATGCCGCATTACCGGAATAAAACTATGTATTGTCGCAATATGACTTTGATTTCGCGTTATTAAAAGTGTTGAGGGGTGAGAAATGTTAAATATAGGAATTCTGAAGCGGGAAAATCTTCTTCGTAACTGAATTTTCTTATAAATACTCAGTTCTTACTTGAAAGTAATTATTATTTTAAAACACGAAATCAACTGAAAGCAAACATTTGGCAAAAGTATCTTATGTTGAAATGGCTTTGCTTCCTCTATTAATATAGATCCTGTAATAGGTTTCCCTTCAGATCACTCTGCACTCAATCGTTCATATAGCACACTACCTAATTGGTCGAGTTTAGAATTCTTTAACGTTTGCCGAGTATGGATAGTTTTAAATGCAGCGTACTTAAATAATGTTGTAGCTATTTTGAGATTATTTAAGAGCGTTTCAGACTTAGATAATGGAAATGTTGCAGATTTCTTAGTTCTTTTAGATATTTAAAATAATGGAAGGCTTGCCACAATATTCCTCCATTCTAATACTTTTATTTTCTACTTTTTCTACTCAATTGTGAAAATCCAGCTTCAGGCGAATTGTCCGCCAAATATTTCCGTGTTCTTTTCTTATCAATAATTTTATTAAATTTATGAAACATTGTAAATGCTAAGGAAAAAGGAAGCAAACAATATGTGAGTATGGAGTTTTAAATAAAGGACTGATTGAAAATGCAAAACGTATCTGCCGATCTTCACGAATTTTGCCGAATGAAATGCCTACTTACATCAGGAATATCGGTGAGTTGCCAAATTATGAAGTGTGTTGAGCCATTTAGTGCCGGTTTATAAGCCTGTTTCGGTTTCAAATTGCCGTGTCCAGTGATACTAAGATTCGAAATTTTGTGTTTCGTGAAATGCACTTTTATTGAACCCCTTAAATGCGCTTTTCGCCTTTATTTTTTCTTTTTCTTTGCTTTCCTTCTTTTCTTTTTGTTTCGTATATTTTTTTCTTTTTAATAGCTTGTTTTATATAATTTTAACGATTTTAGTACTAATTTGGCATATTATTGTCGTAAAATTTAAGCCGGTAGTAGACCAAAAAGAAGAGATCATCAAAAATGCTTAAAATTTGAGAGTCACGTAGCAAAATTGCTAGTGAAATACTTAAGGATAGTTAGTTAAATTATTTTTCTGAGTTGCTGCCGGAATAACCCGATTAAAAGAGAATGTTGAGATTATGATTCCGGTGTTCCTTAATAAGCAAAATAGTAAAAGAAACCTATTGACTTACCCATGCTTAATATCAAACAATAACTCGTAATAGCATCAATTGTAAAACATGTATTTATTCAGAAGTTAAAACTGTGTTGATAAATACTGACTGGTCACAAGGAACCCACATAACACCAGATGCAAAACAAGATTCGCGAGCTCGTCATAGAGGAACAGCAATTCAAAAGAAGCAAATCTTGAAGCATCGCAAAAGTCTCTAATTAAATTTCGACATCATTTGTGCAGAAAGCTATAGAACTTGGTAGAAACAAGAAATGTTCGACTATGTTTTAACAAAACGCGCTGCTTGGTCAAATTCTTTCAAAAGTACGAAAAGAATCTATTACATGAAGAAGCACGAGGACTTTCTGAAGAAAACTGTAGTGCGAAATCGGCGTGGGAAAAAGTTAACAGGAAGGTCTTTCAGCCTTCATTCATACGTACGAGGGTAACAGTAACACTCAAAGGGAAAGCGAGGTGAGGGGAAAAGAGGGAGTGAACTTTAAACCGTTCTATTTATAGTCTCTTTAGCGAATGTCCGTTGGAGTTCGGAATGGAAAAATGGAATTCAGGAGAGGAAAACGTGAGGGCTTGTTTTCACAATTATCCCCCCGAAAAAGATATAAAAACTAATAGGTAATAACTTGCTAATTTTAAATTTCTTACAGTGGATTTGTTAAAGCTTTTATATTTCTTACTGAAAATTATTATAGGCTAAAATTGTGACAGAAGTTATTTTTATGTCATTGATTTCTTAAGCCAAAATAAGTCTAGAATCTTAAAAGGATATTTAGATCTACTTTAACAAATATTTAACTGAGAAATGCCTTCTGGCAAATTTTGTACATATGCATACTATGTATGTACACATACACAAGATACTTCATGTACTATAGCATAATATTTATAATATATATATATATATATATATGTATATTTATAGAATGAAGATTACTATTTATATAGATACTCACAAAGCATCTGTAGTAATTTTTATCTCCGTGAGGATCAGCATGACTTTTCCTTGGCTTCATTTTCCCCACTAAATAGTGAGCTGAACCTTCTTTCCACGTGGCAAGGCATGTTAATTCTTCCTCTGTAAAAGAGTTCCTGCGTTTCATAAACAAATCATCGATGATCTTAAGCTTAATGTTAAGTAATCTGATTTAAGTACTTCAGTTTAGGGTGTTAAGTAGACGTATCTAAGCTCATTCCTACATTACCAAGCAATGCGTAGCAGCGAGCTTAGATCAGTCTATTGATGACTTATGTGATCTAACAAACCTTTGTCACTTTTTCTGACTAGTAAAATCAATTAGATAATTTCTATTGAAATAATTATAAAATTACGTAACAGAGCTGTCAAACAGAAAGAAAGAATAATTATTGGAAAGGATGTGTTACTTTCACAAAATAAGTCCATAAATACATTTTTATACAAGCATTAAATAAAAGGGTCGCCATCAGGAAATATATATTTCTCTCTGAATCCGCAACAAAAATTAAGTCAAAAATGCCTATTAATTTCTAAGAAAAGCACTTAAAATCAGCGCTTTGATTACTCAAGCTAATTTCCGGATTTTAACTGCTTTTATGCAAATTTAAAATCTGAATTTAAAAGCTTTTCGTATAAAATAAACGTTGTGAAATTCATTAAAGATAAAACTTATAACCGGGCGACTTTGCTGATTAATAGCTTCAAATATTTAACAGCGAGGTACTTAAACTTTCGGTAAGTTTTCTAGTGAAATAAGTGGAAACAGCATTTATACTTACCACTACTCTCTGTCCCAATAACGTCAGCGCACGCTTGAAATCTGAAGAGCAGCTGGGAGTCGTCTGTGCAAGTGTCGATTGTAGATGGTGGATGCTTGCACTCCCCTTGACCACGGTTGTAACTAAAGGTGAAGGGGCCTTTGAATGGACAAGGAACGGGGGTGGAATCAACTGAAACAATTAATACATATGGAAGGAAAGCGTAAAACTAATTGAAATACTAATAATTAACAGGTAATTTGTATCCGCATATAATCCACAGGCTATATATTAAAATGTCATTCTACCGAAATTCAGAAGATCTCATTATAACTAATCATGATGACTTCTTATACTTTAGGCAATAGTTAGAAAAAAGAAATAATGTACTTAAATAACTTCAGAATATTTTACATGTATTAGGAAATATCACAATCTGTATAATGCAAATTATGTTCTGCTGTTATGCATATCGTTATTTTGAGTATATTGAAATGTGCTAGTTTATTCTAATTATGCTAACGCATTTAAAACTTATGCATTGAATAATAAGTTGTAAGGTTTTAGTTTTAACTAACAAAGTTTTATGTTAATTTCTCTTTCCTGTAAGCTCTTATTTCAACTTCCCATTAGAATGAGCGCGCGTTTCAGCTTTATGCTAATTTGAAGTGGAGCCAAGTTTTGTATTTAAAAGGTTAGCAAGGAACTTCTCGGAGTGAGAGAGCTTTTAGTCTCAGATCACTGCGGCTCTGTTCGACGTTCTCCTGACTAGCTAGTATTTAAATTCTAAGCCTTAGCGCTGTTACGCTATTACTTATTGAAGTAATCTAAGTGCGTTAGTATTAGTTAAATCTTGCTACGCACCCTTGATAGTTTAGCATAGAGGCCAACCTCGCGTTCATAGCTCTGTGAGCAACGACTACTTAATTTCTACTCAACGCTATTTTAAATTATTTGATTGCTCAGTTTAGACCCAAGAGCTGTCATTATTTTCTGTTATCCCTCCCAAGTTGGGAAGTGGCTGTAAATAGTGGTTTAATAAAAGGGGATTTTAAATCCTTCTTACGTGCAGTTATTCTACCATTTAACCACAGTTATTCTACCACAGAACATAGCTGCATTCAGCTCCCTGTTCAAGATCAGGACTTTAACACGGTTAAGACCATGTTCGCCAAAAGTATACACAGAACACTCAGTCCTGACAAAGTCTACGCTAACAAGAGTAGCATCGCTAAAGAAATTAACGTTATTCACTTTTTCTTTTCTTTATTGTATTTTATTGATTACTTTATATACTCTAGCACAAAAACCAAAAACATCTTTCCATCTACTCGGTCGGTTATCTATATATTCTCAGCATATCAAGCTAAAAAGTAACAGCTTTTTACAGAAGCTTTTTACTTTTTTACATATGATTTTGCAATAATGTCTCAAGGAAAATAGCATTTAGTAGTATAAAGTCACATTCGGTGGGCCAGATATCATTTCATTCATTTTTCTCATAAAATGGTAAGAGATTCATGGGAAAAATGAGCATAGAAAGTTAATTTAACAGTACACTCCTTTCACATAATTTGAAAAGTTGTTCGAACCTACAGAAGGGACAAAAATTGTTTCGTAAATGAAAATTTGCGCTATGTAAACAATCTCTTTTCTAATGTACTGCTGTTCTTACACTGATAATTCTACGATTCCTATCTGAACAGTTTTGAAAATATGGATAGCGATTGCTATAATTAAATGCCATATAAAAACGAAACATTTAAAACTATATCTTAATAGATAAAAGAAATAAGATGAGGATAAAAATGAATTGCAGAAGGGGAAAAAGTTTTAGGTAGATCTAATTGTTATAAATTTTAAATGCAGAATTGATCGTCTAATTGACTTCGAAGATAAGTAATATTCTGTTGTTATGATTGTAAAAGCTCTTTGCCATGAGAAATCACCTTAGTTGAGAAACCCCAGAAAAACGCTGTTTCATATTTACGCTAAACCAGCCACGTACCTAGTGCGTTAAACTTATACTGTTTCTAAGATTCGCGAATAATTGAGATGAAATTAATTTGAATGAGCTCAGAAAGGATTAGCAGAAGTATAAAGTACCTTTCTGACTGGAATGAAACATCATTTAGTGATGTTCCTCACTAGATTTTTAGTGCGCTTGAACTGTGTGTAAGAATGTTCTTATATAGGAAGATCACTCATAAACAATTAGTCATTTATCATAAACAAACAAATGCATTATAAACAATGAAATTAGGAGACAAAAACATTTTAAGCAGGAAACCTAAGGAACTTCAAGCCCTTTCCAACTAAAGACTATAAATACTATACATTATAATCAAACTTTTTCACAGCATTTCTTTATGTAGCAAAGTGATGAGAGTAATATATTTAATGCAAAAACAGAAAGTTTCCAAAAGCTGAAATATAAATGAAATAAAAATTTAAACATAATTTCCTTTGATTTACTCGGACATTCACGAAGCTATACATTTTTGCTAATTACACATTCAAATACCTAAGTATTTTATTTAAGTACCCGTTTAATAAAACAAAACGAGAATACCACATTTGAATGCATTGCGTGTTGCACTGTTCCGTCTGGGTCTGTTTCATTTGTAAATGTCAAAATTGTGTCCAAGTATTGTGTATCACCTTTTTCCTTGCGAAGTGTATAAAACAGTGTCAAACGCCGCGGCAAAAGGAGTCCCTTTCCATCCCCTCATTTGATTGACAGTGTCTGAACTGGCAACCATGGCAGTCGGAACCAGAGTAACACGAGCATATGTCATAAAACTGTTTCACCACCATTTCTCTTCTTAAGCCGCAATAATGGGCGTTTCTCGTGCGAAGTAATCATTAATATCGACCACGACAGTATTTCGATTTTTCTCCCTGTAATTTCCCTAGTGAGCCTCAATATCTGTTTTGTATCGAAACTTATGCTTCTGTGCAACTGTATCATATTTTCCCCTAACACAAACTTCTTACATAGCTACTTCATCCAACTTAAGTTTTCGCATAATTATATGTCTAGACACCGCACCACCTTATTTTTTTTCCTTAATCTTACAATGCCACGTGTTCCTTTTGAAGAGAAGGAAGAAAAAAAAAAACATATTATTACCCCTTTTCAACTCAGATGCAAAACGCTCTGTCTTAACGGTAATGTTACCCAGTGGTGACATAACTGGAGGCATTCGAAATTGGAACACGAATGTTAATAAAATAAAGGAAAGATAGCTTCAAAAAATAAACGTCCCTAGTTGGCTGTTTCAAAGTTTCTAACAAAAGAAGATCACTTTTATTTTATGCTTTTACTTTTCGCTTTAATTTTCTTTCCACATATGTGTATATGATTGAACGTCCGCAAAAGAATTTTACGGCCTCCAGTGAATCATGTTTTAAAACCAAATCGTTCCATTAAAGTGACTTATTTGCAGAACGTTAAGTGTACAGGAGTAAACAATTCCTATTTCTTAGAAAAATAACCTCTGTAGGACTTAGTCAATTCTTTATGATGGCTATGCATAGGAATATTTTATGCATGAAATTCTTCAAGCAGATTGAATACTTGACATCTGAAGGAAACGAAATCAAGGCATTTTTAAGACTTAACATATAACTCACTTATAAAATAAAATTAATAGGTTTAAAATGTTTTATTCAGAACAGTTTACTTCTGTAGTCAGAATTAGTTTACTCATTTAATACAAGCGCAGTTCATAGAAAATAAAGAATGAAAAGAGCGTCAAAGTATTAAAATTACTAATTCGAATTAAAAATAAACCAAGGTAAATGAGAAATAAGAGTTAAATAGCCCGAAATTTAATATTTAATTATATTTTGGATATTGCAGATTAGAAGATTTCTATGGTACATATTTATGGAAAAGTAAAAAAACAAATAAACTGAAACAACAGTTTTTTGACATCTCAGAAATTCGTCAACACTAATAAAAAAAATCAGGCATTTAACCCGATTAGAACACTAATTGACTGCGATAGCGTAAATTTAATATAACGCGTTTATGTATTTGTAACATTCTAATTGCCGATCATTTCTTAATGTTCTTTTCGTCATATTTTAAACTAGCCCGGCTCAGAAGGTCGTTAATTTAATGATTGTTTAAGAAGATATAGCAAGCGCCAAGATAAAAGTGTAGAATATTAATTGACGAGCTTTATCGCCTACCTTTCTCTCGGCAAAGTTTACGTCTTGTGCTCGCCTACCAGTAGATTTGGTAGGAAATCAAGAAACAGGTTTTACAGGGTAAATTATTTGGAAATATACTAGTTGTGGTGGGAAATTATTTTATAGAGTTAAATATTCCTTTGAAAAACTTTGAAAGAATTAAATATACTGAATTTCTGCTACTGACATGACAATTTAAGTTTAGTCTTTGCAAGCTGTGGAGAGACATTTAGTAATACGTTAGTTCTCTGTTTAATTGAAAGCAGTACACCTTAATACATAATTTAGTTTGGTTTCCTTTGGTTTTGTACTTTTGTTGGAAGCCAGTTAGTGGAAAATCGCCGACCGTAGTATTGTTAATTTAAACATTTCAGTTATGTGAAGCTTTACCCGTTTGTAACACTTCGGAAAAAATCGAAAGACTTTTAAAAAACTGCAGAATCTTGATAACGCAAAATTAAATTGCGTTCTGACATTTCTAAGATTTTATTTTAATGTCAGTTAATAGCATTCAATTTTCGTTTCACATTTTTTTCCATTTATGAATTCTGTCACTCCTTTCAGAAAGATGAATATTCGAGTAGTATATTTTACACGGTTATTCTAATAACTGCAGATTATGGCTCCATAATTTTGCTTTCTTGTTTTACTATTTAAATGTTTAAATATTTTGCCTAATTGCATCTGAACGTAGACTAGTCATCATCAAATCTATTAAGTAGCTTGCATTCTTGGGGAAGGAGGAATTTTCAATCACTCCTTGTGAGATGGTATATTGGAAGCGATTTAAGATAATTATGTTATAAAATTCAAGAAAATTTGAAGAATGTTTAGCTTTCATATGTTAACTATGTTACTGAATATGTGAATGTGACATTTGTGTGAATAAAACCAAGAAAATCTAGATTATTTTGGACATAGCCGATAAAATCTAAGACATTGCTTAAAATATCTGACCGTTTATTTAATAAAGGAAAATGAAGTCCTAGCCTGGTGATAATTTAAGACATATAAAGACACATAAAGTGTATAGAGTTTGACTTCTTTGGGAGCATAAACTAGTTCCAAATTCTGTTAGACATTAGAGTTTGGAACTAATTTAGATATTTGGAACTAGATCGCTATGTCTGAAACTAACTACAGAGTCCTGGAAAGGTTTCAAAATAACCTTATTATTTAAACAAAAACTTTTAACATAAATGCACTTGTTGTGCTAACAGTGTCAATCACCACTTGGGCGATGCAACTAAAATGACAGTCAACTCAAACTTAAAACGTAGACTAATAATCACACTACGCAATTTTATTTAAATCTATGCTGATTCGGAAAACCCTAACCGACGTATCAAATCAAATGCCGGCAATAATAATGCAAAGTCGAAGAATTACAAACTTATCAGAGCTGGCAGAACTATCCAACGTGGCCACGAGGGGCAGAAACACGTTTCGTCTTACAATCCAAATACCTCAGCTTAAATATTCTCTATCTCAATTACCATTCAGGTGAAGAAACGGAATGGAGAAGATGTAGAAAGGATCTAAATAATTATTACTGGTTAGTTTCAAATAATAACCCTACAAGCTGCTTAGTGATTAAGCAGAATAAAAAGTAATAGTTAAGGTCAGACCTTGCAATCTTTAGAGCCGAAGTACTCTTCTAAACAAAATGAATTGCAATGATTCATACAGAAATCTTTCAAGTAAGTAGCTGTTTTTCGGACTCAGATTTCTAGGTAAAAGCTTCAGATACAGTTACAATACAGAGGTGTAGCTGGGAATGAGATGAAAGAGAGAATATAGTTGACGTAAGAATCATCATTGGTCAGAATGAAGGTGTTGTTTTGAGATAGAAGACACATAATTTTAATGCAGCATTATTTTCACTGCTTATGGAAAAGATGAGGAATCGAGAAACATTCAGTGAAGGAAATCACTTCAAATGATTTTCAGTAGCACTGATGCAGCAACATTGGTAATGATCTTATCAAATCAAGACACGAGTAACATAATAAGAATTATTTCCAAGAAACTCATCTCTTCCAGCATTAGTTTTAAAGGGAGGGTTCTATCCACAATCTTTGGACACCAGTTGAGATCTGTTTCACGTATATGTCTGCAATGTTTTACGATTTTGGTGAAAAAATTGCCCTTGAGAGGAACGTGTTTATCAAAAACGTTTCTTACGGAGTTCCGCGTCGTTAGGTCTTATACAGGCTTTAAGGATTCGAAGCAAACAAACTGGGGGCAGATTAAGATAATAATGACAGTCTGTGGTATTATTGCAAGTGGTTCTTCAGTTTGAAGGCCTGACATTCCAATGATATTGTCTCACTTCTTATAACTACTTGCGATCAAACATATGGTCATATATTAGAGTCATCTTCTACTAATGAAACGCATATGAAATGCTCTGAGGAGTTTGTGGTTGTCAGCTACTTATGAAATCCCTACCAAATCTCCTATCGCTTTAATATAAGAATGAAATTTTGTAACGCTGTTTGTACTTAATTCTCTTAAATTACATTCCATATCGATTTTCATAATACATCTTACTGAAATAAATCTCTCTACATATAGTTTATGCAGCATTTCTAGTTTTCAATTAAAGTAAATGTCCGTTCTAAACTTAAGATTCATCTTTAAAAGCATCGTTTTTTTAGGTAAACGGTTAAGTAATGCTCAGACAGAGAAATAGCATTAAATATATTTTAAAAATATTAAACAAATATTTCTGATTTTGCTCTGATTTCAACTAACATTAATCCATAACAATTTGCGAACGATTTTATGATAATAGGAAAAGATAATAATTGCTTATGTTATGTTCTTGCACAATTTTTAAAGTTATGTAATTTAATAATTAATAGATTAGATTTTTTTGCACATCATAAATACTTCGTTTGTTTATTTTGCATGGATTTTCATTGCATCAGAATGCAATTTGTATTATTTTTACCACCGAAACTGGTTTGTACTATTAGATAAATATTCAACTGGTCTTCAGCCATCATCTGAGTTCGCCAAATGAGAAATTTATTGAAGCTTACCCTCACAAGACTCTAAAAAATTTCTAAATACATATATTACTTTAAATTAACGAGGAGTTATTTGAAGTGCATATACTTAAATATTCGTAAACGCAAGCTATTTTAAAATTTATGCACGAACAGTTTTGTATTTCGCAGAATATATATTTAAAGCCAAGAGGCATTTTAATGCGTGTAGGAATTTTGATGTAACGCAGAAAGAGGCTGAAAACAGACTAGTCTGGTTGTGTATGAGTTTTGTTAATTAGGCAGAGAAATGAATCAAAACCTCCGTCTCTTTCTTTGAAAGAGGGAACTAGCGTTTCATTCTGTCACGTCCGTATATACTTAAGGCAACAAATTATGCTGAATTTCGTTTTATGTTAATTACCGTCATACCTGGAAGCATCATGGCGATAGGCATAAAATTAGTTTGAAAAGAGTGGATTTTTACCGACTCTAGAAGAACGATAAAAGACCAGATTTATCTCAGTGTGATTTCGAATGTAATTAAGAAGGATTGTTGGGAAAATTTAAGATGTGCTTTACTAAATGTGGTTTAATTCATGATGGCTCTAAGCGAAGCGATAATTCATACGCTTATGCGGATAACTTTGCATAAATAGTTTAGAGACTAAACCGAGAATTCGAAACTATGATTTAAAAGTATATTTTATATAAATGTGTTAAATATTTTATGCTGGAAGTTCTTTACAGACTGTTTATGAATAATTTTAAATTGAAATTAAAGATTGAATTTTATATGTTACGAATATTTAATAACACATATCTTTTCTTTTCATTTTTGGAACGATTTAGAATATCGTATTTCACTCAATTAAACTATTGTTTTAGATGAAAATAATTTTAAGCAAGGATGGAGAAACGTAAAGAAAGGAGAGCTATAATAATTAATCTCTCAGTTTACAGTCATTAGTTTTTTTTAAGAGACGAGAAGAATGTGCAAGTACTTCTCCGGAGGACTCGAATCTGTACCTCTCGAGTACGCGCCAAGTGTGCTATCTTAACACCACTAAGGCATGGTGGAAGGAGGCAGAAAATACCTTATAACAGCTAAAATTTAATTCGGATTATAAAAATGAAATTTAATTTTTCAATCGTTTACAAAGAAACTTATTCCCTGAGATCTTGGCATAAGTCGCATGAAAGGAAATCGCTCACAAAGTATTTTTAAATTTATTATTAACAAGACTGTTTAGTCTTACACAGTATACTATGGTCAATTTTAAATGAACCGCTGATTGATTATGAATTTCTGCTTTTCTGTTTCTGTACTTCATTTTATGTAACCTTTCGTAAAACTTTATCACACATAAATATTACTCAGTTAGATTAGTTAACCTATATCATCACACCAGGCTTGAAGAAATTAATATTTTTTTATAAATTCTTAAACATGTGTTTCTCTAAGTTTATGTATACATATAAAACCAAAAACATTATCAAATTTTGATTAGTTTGATCACTACAGCCTGTCCTAAAAATAGGACAATGGTATTATAATCCACTACTAATCATTCTTAATAGGTGGAATGGGAGATGGCATCTTAAAAACATAGTCCAACGTTATATTTTTTACAGATAATTTCTGGTTTTGCGAAGCAGATATTTAGCTGGCATCTTTGTCTATTTTCTGTTTTCTTGTCACAATAACATGTTAATTTCGAAACTTTGAAAATTTTCATTAATTTGTTGAACACCCAGTTTTCTGCAAGATTGATTTCTTGGAATAGAAAATCCCAAATATGCAACTGTTATGTGTCTTTGAAAATCAAGCAGGCTGATACTATCATAGCTAAATAAATGTTTGAGCTTCCATGAAGCAACAAGTGCTGTCTCATGAGGAAAAGCCTTCGGAATACTTTCGAATCTGGGTTCACATTTTACCCATTAGGGATTTACATCATGTTCTTCATTGCTATTTGAAACTAAAATTTCATTTTTACCTGTAACCTCTTTAGAACTTCCTTCATCGCACATTATTTCTTCCATCTCTCTTGTAGATAAACTCACTGCATCGGGATCCGGGGGGGGGTGAAATCACTATTTCATTGTCTATGTTGACTAAATCACTGTTATCTGAAGTCCATGAAAAATCTAAGGCTTCTTGCTCAAAAATTTAAAAATTTACTCCACACAGTACTAACTTAATAGAATTCAAGTTTAGTACTAACATCAAAATAATTTTCCAAAAGAAAACGCAAAATTCAAGCATGTAAAAACGAGAGAAAAGTCTACTTCGATGAAACTCAGAATACAAACTGACTTCATGAGTTAGTGTTTGAAACATTTATTCAAACCCCCTCCCCCACGCTTCACATACTTGTCTGTCAATTGACGTGCATCTCCTAGCTAGACTAAAGTGCTTGGGCTAGTTGTAGAATAGCAGCGTTTGGAATACAAGAGAGAAAGAAAGGATTATCTCCAATATAAACTAATGGGGATTACGCAGTAGTGGATTTTACCGTTGTCCTATTTTTAGGATAGTTAAAATTGCAGGAAAAATTTATCTTTTGGGTAAAATGTTTTGACAATGTTTTCACTGGTATAAAAGTAGAGAATATTACCTCAATAAATTTACACGCATGTTTTTCTTGGAGCTCAAAACTTAAAAAACCTTGTACATTGAAAACATAAACAAAGAAATCTGCGAAAATCTCCATTTTAAAAAATTCATAAAAAGTATCTAAATTAATTGTGACTTGAGAAAAAGACAAATATATAGTTAAATGAGTCTTAAATAATAAATCGTCTTTAATCTGAATTAAATTATTTCAATGATTTCATACAAATACCATTTATGTGTGCTGTCCTATTTTTAGAACGATGAGGAAGTATGAGTTAATATCAGTAAAGCAAAAACATCTCATATAAATCGTAGTTTGCTCAACTACAAGGACAATTTTAAATAATACAAATTGCGTAAAGATTTAAGTTGTAACAGAAGAAAAATCAAAACGAGCTTTATTTTGCACTAGAAATTAAATTCATTTATAAGCAAAGAGCACATTTTAGTATAAAAGTATTTCATCATAATTTATATATAAGATAATGCCGATTGCACTTACCTTTAAACATAGTGTGCAAATGATTATCCACTGTTAAACTGCTGCACGCATCTTCAAGGGTCCGATGTTCATCGCAAAAGGCTGAGGAGAAACAGTCACAAATTATGTTCGAAATTGTAGGAGTTTGCAGAATTATGGAATTATAGGAAATGTGCGGCTCATAATTAAATCAATTCAAATTAATCAGACTCGAACTAAACCATTGCTTCAAAGTATGTAGAAGGAATTTCCTTATTCGATTCGTAACTGTCCATGTTAATTCGATCATATCTGTCTCACTATGCCAGTTGAAATATTTCAAATAATTTACATTTTTAAAACCAAAAATATAATAACAGTTCATACTTAATATCACAGATAAGCAAAAGCCTAATTCAAGAAACTAATTTGAAATATATCGTTTATATTTGTTAAATATATTACAAAAAAAGTTAATATAATTTATAAAAAACGTGTTTTATGTTTGACAAATGATTTACTTATTTTTATGTATTTAGTGTAAGGAAATTTATAACATCAGAAGGATTTCTAGAAAAAATATTGTTTAATAATATGTTAAATATGCTTTCATTTGTAATTTTTTAAAAATAGATAAAAACATATTAAAGATTAAAATAAATAGTCAAAGACTTATTATTCAGACTCAAAGAATTATTTCTTATTTGCATAAATTTATTATTTTGAAGCATAATATATGTCTATAACGTTAACTTACTACGAATGTCGCATAAATTTTTAGCGAACGTTCCTTAGCTTTCTTCAATAATATTTTTCAGAATCCTGAAAGTTTTCTCGAGAAAATTATCTTCTTAATTTATCAAAATTATAATCGTATAATTTTTAATATTGCTGCTGGTAAATGTTTTGATTAAAGCTATTAAAAATGCATGAAAACAATTTTGTAAACGTTATATTTGCTTGAAGTGAAACTAGATTATTTATCTGAGATTTCGTTATTTCATGGGATATTAGCAATTTGTATTTTGCATTGCAAATTCTGTAACACTCAAGGATTTTTCTTACATTTACTGTATGAAAATCTATGCGCGTAAAAGAAATATTATTCTATTGATTCTGTAGTTTTTATCACATGATTTGAAAGCATTTATTTTATGACATTATGCATTTATGTGATTTTAATTTTCTTTATGTTCATCATGTATGCATCAGCAACGAAAATTATTACCATAATCTGACTTCTTTGTCTTAAGTTAAAACTTATTTTTAATTGTTTAGAAAACAATAATATTGTTACTTCAATACTTATCTCTATCAATTTATTTGGGCTATTATTATATATAAGTATTTCTTTGTTTCCCCTTCGAACGTCTTCAGAGAAGTTAGTGTTACTTCAATACTTCTCCTTTCATTTGTGCAGCAAGTTACAGTAATTTCAATATAGCATTTCAATTACTCATTCAGTTCATATTTATTTCAATGTTTTCCTCTTAATTTATACAGCCTACCTACACGTAGGTGATACAGATTAAATAAAATCTATTTCTAAGCAATTTGTACTAAATTTGCGCTGTAATTGTGCATTCTACATTGAATAGGATTAATAATTTTGGACTTTTTTACATTTTTAATTACGTTTCATTCAGAAGGTGTCATCGAAAGCGGTTGACATAACACTATTTGTTGTTGACTTAGTAACAATTGGTTAGTAGTAGTTCTGGTTTTGCGTTACAGTCTTTTCTTCTGTTTTTCTCTTGTGTGTAATGGTGTTTATGTAGGTATGAAACTATTGCAATGATCATTTTTATTACGCCTTCTTTTTATAATAAATAATTGCAATACTTCTGCAAAATAATTAAATAATATTCAGGCACAGTTTTACTTATGGAGCAATTAAAAAAATAAGTTATAAAAAAAATAATGCTTCAGCAGTTTATTTATAGTAGCATCTTAATTTAAATTGCAAAAAGTTATTGAAATCTTCATACAGGGCACAGACTTAGCAATTATGAAATGAGAATAGTTTTAACTCGTGCTTTGACTTAAATAGTTTGAAATCATACTAAATTGAATTGTTACACCATGCCTAGGGTTTACCGGATGAAATATATGTAGAACGGATTAAAAAGGCTTTAGATTATTTTAATGCTTAAGCGATTTGTGTAAGCAAAGCAATTTGCAAATAACGAAATTGTTTCGAATTGATGCATTTTGAAGTAACATATCAGCTATCGTCAACTTAAATTGTTCACATACGTTTTTTTGTACCCTTTGCAATGTGTTCCATAGGAAAAGAAGACACTCATCAAAGCCAAAATAATTCATATAATGATGGAGTTATGGGTTATTTTTGGCAGCTCTGTATGATGAAGTCAGTTAGATTTCCCGTCACGTATTTACGAGGG
Organism: Stegodyphus mimosarum; assembly: GCA_000611955.2. Classification (NCBI taxonomy): domain Eukaryota; kingdom Metazoa; phylum Arthropoda; class Arachnida; order Araneae; family Eresidae; genus Stegodyphus; species Stegodyphus mimosarum. The sequence continues at coordinate 505,088 of KK118795.1, read as the reverse complement.
CATGCAAAGAATAACTTCAGCTAAGCTGAAATTCGTGATGTAAATTTTGGACACGATATTTTAGAAATTTAGCTGTTATACTTGGGTGTGAGGCTTTATTAACTTTTCACTGAGATCAGGTTATTCCTATGAGAACAATTTACTCTGTATTTGCTACTCTCACGTTTCTGCATATTTTAGTTAGGGAAAAAAATTGTAGCTATGATTACTGTTTTATTAGAGGTCTTATGAATGTGTTTGCTTGATAAAATATTTTTAAATGAAGAAATACTAACATTCTTTTTTTGTCAAATTCTTAAACAGTCATGAACACTTTGTAAGGCACATCCTAATTTTATAACAGTTATTTTAAGTTTATGCACCTTTCCTATCTCTTCTACCTTCAGCTTTCAATTCCTTACCAGAAAGATTTTTTCAATCACGTTAAATGCAAATGAGAAGTAGAAAGTACTTAAGTTCCACTGACTTCGAGAGAGAGAGAATTATGATTCTTGATTAGCGCGCGTTGCCTTTTGGCAACACTTCTCTAAATGTTACTACGCTGGGCCGTTTTACGTACCTTTGATGGCTTCGCTAACTAATTTAATATTGCGGGCTAACTAGCTTAGAATTTGTGTTAGCTTCGGCTAAATCTCTTTAGTTAGTCATTAGTTAGCTTTTATTTCTTACTTTTTAAGTTAAGCCTAAGTGGAGGATTTGTTGTACGCCCTGAGAGAGGACCATCTGTGAATCTTTATTTTGAACAATAAAGGGTAATTGATCCTTCTTAAGTTTACGCTTCTGTTCCTGGAATTAAGCGATTATTCGCTTAGTTGTTCATTAGGTTCCTCAACACTTAGTTAATAGAATACAAATAAGGAGCATTACAACTTCATAATCGTTAGCCAAAAATTTAACCAGCAGATTTCCTTCATTACTGCTGAACAAAACTTGCACTAAAATGCATACTAAGAGAACCTCTATTGTAATACCATCATGATTAATTATTAATTTAGGGTGAGGAATATTTTTATGACTATAATTTTTCGCAATATTTGTTTCCAGTGATATCCTTTTTTGGAACTGTTTTTATGTAGTGTTACCAATTTTAAGTCAGTCTTCAAAACTTCTATTCCTTTTTGACTGGATTAAATAGGTTTTTGACTGAATAAAATTGGTCTTATTAGTTTTACTAAACATTGATTTTCGAAACAATCACAATCAAAATGGGAAAATTAGCTATGGAGAATCACTAGAGCACTATTCTTGAGAATACTTATTTGCTGCATACATTTTGTTTCCTAAATTGTAAATCATGATCCTTTTCTAATCAAAAGTGATTAACCATATTGTGTCATCTCAATGATACTGTTGGCGTATTAACGTTTACTATTTTGAAATCAATATTTTAAAACTTTCTTTCTATTTAAAAAAAATCAAAGCAAGTCCTTTTGTGCTTGATTCCTGAATGCTTAACTATTTAAGTATTATAGCATCAAGTAAGAGAGCAAATGTTTTTTCATTATTAAATTTTATTATTCCACTAATTAGTTTGTTTTGATCTAGTTTATTTCATTGTATTTCTTTAATATTTTATTGATAATATGTACTAGCACATAACGTATAGAACGTGATATAAATGATGTATCCAATATATTTAATCACACATTATGTATCTAATGCATGTAGCAACATATATTAATGCATCCTATTGGCAGAGAAAACTATTTATCTACTGCTTCATTCTGAATCATTGCACCCTACTGTAGTAAACGGATTATACTAAAAAATGCAGTAATCTTTCTTTTCATTGTCCAATTACAAGGATGCCGTATTTATTCTTACTGACACTTAGCTTCCCAATTCAGTATTTAAAGATCACAGGAAATCATTATTTCTGAAGAATTTATTTTATCACTTGTTAGTATGTTTATTACACATATGAGTCCAAAACTTCAGGATGAACTACCAGTTATCGCTATGGAGTCCGACAAATCAATGTGTCACGATTTCCATAGTTAAATTATGTACAGTAGAAAGCTGGTGAGTATGTCTCTCACTGGGGTAAATATACACTGTACCTCCTATTCGCATATGGAAATGTTCTTAACTCTACTACAAGAGTTTCTTCATTTGTATTAACATATGGTCGAAAGACAGGTCCACTGAGATTTCTGAAGACCAGTTCCAAGAGTGAGATGCCGATACCTCTAAATATGAAGCACTCAGCAGTTGATTATGTGCAGGAGATGAAAGTAAATTTAGGGCAAGTCTGTCGGCAAGCGTCACTGATAGCACTTAAAAAGCAGACCGCTTATTTATTTATTTTAATCTATGATCTGTTCTTCAAAGATTAAAGCGAAAGTTGTAGTATATTTGCTCACTCCTTCGCTTGGAGGTGCGAGCCGTCAATCGTCGTCCTCATCGAGTGTCTGGACCGTAGCCATACCGTTACCGTGCCACTCAGACAAGGTTACGACAAGCCATTCGAAGGAAGCCCATTGGCATATTGAGTGATGATGTCATTCTCCTGCATCGCAAAGCCTGTCCCCATACTGCAGGCCAAGCTCAGGAATTGCTGCGAAGGTTTAAGTAAGAAATCTGGAGTCATCCGCCATATAACCCAGGTTTAGCACCCAGTGACTGTTTTCTTTTCCGAAATTAAGGGACATTTATCTGGGATGAGTTTCTCTTCAGATAGAGATGTGAAAACAATCGCTGAGAACTGGCTCAATGGGCAGGGACGTTATTTCTACAGAGCCGAGTTAAACAAGTTGGTATTACGTTCCGACAAAGGCCTAAATAGGTTTGTTTATTATGTAATAAAATGACAGGCAAATATACTTCTTAATTCCTTTTTGTATTTCCTGTCTATTGTTAATAATAATTTTTTATTACCCTTGTAACCTTTTTTTGGATCCATCGTCATATATAAAAATATATATATTTTATATATATATAAGTATAAATAATCAACTTTCAGGTCAAGGATATAAAGGAACAAGGGAATCCTGATTATCCTATCTATCCTGATTATCCGCAAACATTGCAGGACCTTCAACGAGGTATTACAGATGCTAATAAGGGTCCAGATATGCATTTTAGCTGACAGAGAGAAGTTTGAACATCGAAAAACTTCTGATAACTTGTTGGTTTTTCTTTCTAAGATCGTATCGTGACGTCACAGTATAGGAAATCTCGAACAAAAAAATGGGCTTTGAAAACGTTCTGTTCTTAACATTCATTTCCACGAGGTGTCTTTTCGTACTAAATCGACGATGCTCTACAACTTTGTAATTCACTTTTTCTTCCTATCTCGTATCGTTTTCGAGATTGGGACGCCAACTCCGCTGTTTTCCACCAGGTGGAGCTGTAAGGTATCTCATCTAATAGCGCATAGCCAATTTACTATACGTAGACACCACTTTTATGACTATAGCTGCAGCCGCTTGGCAGTTAAACGGGTGGTATCGGACTTTAGTGGGCACCTTGTATATTATATGAACTCTTTACATGAAACGGAAAACAAGATACCAATCCATCCCAGATTATATAGCCTGATGATCACCATAGTTGCAGTATGGTGTATCTAGCAAAATATGTATTCTAAGCTTTGAGAAACGTTTCAAAAAGCTAGAATGCATTCCAGACTCACTGCATGAGGACGCGCATTCTCACTGTCATGCGAAAATGAATACTGAGCAGTAAAAACCCAACTTAAAAGATGATTAGCCAACTTGCATGTCTAAACATATGCATGAAGATATACCAATAAATTGTGTCTAGATGTTTGTATTATCTAATGTTTCATGGCTGAAGACCGATTGTCTACATGACGTTATCCGTAAAAGACAGATTGACTATATTGCAGATACTACCTTAGCTGATCATATATAAGCGATATCAATGTTTAATTATTTTTGCCAAAAATAGTAATTATCTAATATTAATGATAGGATGATGCAATGAAATGCTTAGCGTAGCGTATGCTAAAAGTAGTTTGTTAATGATTAAGATGATTAAGATTAAAATTAAAGATTATCTAACAGGATTAAATTTGCTTTTACTTAATTGCAAGAAATAACACTATTGTAACTTGCAATATTTCTACACTTTTCGTTATTATCTCACAGCCGATAAACATGGAAAATTTCATCTTGCGATGATTCGAAAACTGTTTGATTTAGAAACTGGTTAAGTAAAAATGAAGATGAAAAAAAAATCTTCATTTCTTTCATACCAGTGTATTTAATTGAAAAATTATACAAACAAAAACCAAATTGCAATAAAACTTACTTTCTTTATACTGCAGAACGTTCGGATGCTTGTCATGAATTACAATACAGCGGAAACATTTTTCTTTGCTGCAAAAAGAAAATGTGCTTCAGTTATAAATTAATTCTTTATATATATATAATTTATCATTACTAAGTTATTGAACTTTTTATTAAACTGTTACACATTTAGACTATTCTTAAGTTTTAAGAAAATATCTTCGATTACATATTCACATATTAAATCTATTCAAAGAAATAACCTGAATATTTAATCCAACAACAAAATTTTCTTTGAACTTTTATGCGTTATTTTTCTGAAAGCAAATAATGTGCTAAGTATATGTGTGTGTGTGCTAAATATGTGTGTGTGTGTAATAACCACATAAGAAAATGAAGAAAGATAAAAATACTGATGTTTAGATATGTCTCTTAAAAGATTTATGTATTATTACTTCTTTGTACGCAGTGAAAGAAGTATGATCGTGAAAAATTTCTGGTATCATATTTCAACAGAAATATCCATTTCGACCGTTCCCGAATCCATATAGATGATTGTTTTGCCTTACGTCTGTACATGCGGATAAAATAAACGTCTGTTGTTTCCAAAACGGATTATAAGTTGGATTTGAAATGGAGCCCAATTTTTTTTTCGTGACGTCTGTACACATGTACCTATGTATGTATATATTTTGCATAATTAACAAATGATTAGCAATGGATTAGCAAATTTCATATATGGGGCTACTATAACAACTAGTTGTGCACCTCCCTTTTTCATTGCAGTCGGAAGCAGAACTAAAAGTATATATATATATATACAGATATATGTATATATACAGAGGGTATATATATGTAATATTTCAGTTATTCCAACACATCGTGGGTGAATGGTGAGGCTATTCCATTACACGTTTTGGCAGATGGTTGACGAAGCTGGGATGATTGAACCACGGAGAAAAAATGCGACTCAGGACTTTCATTTTTAACAGCATATCTTTATTTTAATTTAGAGCAGAAGATGTTTTCCAGATGAAGTTACTAAAACAACTTATTCAGTAATTGAACTACTAGATATGACTGACTTTAATACGTCATAACGTTCTAACAAAGAAAGAGGAGCATAGCGAAGGCGTTAGCAGGACGAAGGCGAGAAGGCATCATCTGTATAGGAAAACTTATGACGCAGCATTTATATGAGGAGGTTATGTAATAGGCGCGAATGTTCCAGAAGGTCCTGGTCGAGGGGAAGATCCTGAATTGGTGCAAATTAATTAAAGGTTGCTAGTTCGCAAAGAGCAAAGCCATCGTATTTTTTTTAACATATATATGTATATATATACAGAGAGAAAGAGCGAGAGAGAGACAAAAAGTAAGAAATTTAGAACCAAATTCACAGACACGAAAGAAATGAAGTTTTGTACCAATAAAATCCAAAATTCTCATAAATATGTAAACAAATGAAAGAAATTATGATACTCTTATATATATATATATATATACATCCTCTCTTACTCGGCGGAAAAGTCCTTACCTCACCTTTATTTTCGCAATCATTGATCGTAATCATACTTCTAATTTGAGAAGTATTTTAAATGAAGGAAATATTTAAGTTTTCGTAATGTCAAATTAAAAAAATAATAATAATAATTGTCGACAAATAATGAAATCTAACTTTTAATGCGGTTCCTTTACCTATATTTGGGAAAGTTTTATACTCTTTACGAAAAAATAAAATTAGAAGAATTTTGACTTTCGTACGACAAAAACTTACTCGAATTCTTAATTACAAAATTTGGAGTTTTTGATGTCATTTTCTACTTGACCTTGAAAGATCCGTTAATTAGAATTATTGTAGGAAATATGTTTATTTGAAATGCCGCATAAATTATGTATAATTTAAAAGTCGTACAAATTAGTCATGCTGTTTCCGCGCCAGACTTTTGTAAATTATTACTACAATCACTTTTTTAATGAATAACAAAATCAAATAAATAAATTATAACTTCCTTTTAAAAATAAAAATGGTCTGACCTGATAATTAATTTAATACATCAAATTTATTTCTGAAAAAGCAGCGTGATATTACGAATAAATTGGTATCTTTATATATGCACGAAATTTACATTATTATTTAAGTCTAAAACTTCCCAACATAGATGAAAAATATTTATTCTGCAATAGAGTAACACACTTTGCCCATGGCACCACTTCGTCATAGACACGACAACAAATAAAACAACAACAGTTTAGAGTAACATTTATCCATCGAGCGTTTTTTTCTATAAAAATGTTACTTGTTACCGAATTCGTTTGAAAGCGAAAGATAAAAACAACTTGCTACTTTTGTTTTCCTCGTTCATTTAATGACGAATGTAAGCTGGGAATGGGAAGCAAAAATATCGAATAGTGTGATTACAGTTATTTATTATGAGTGCATAATATTAGTAGGAATATTCAATGATATTCTGATTCATTAAAATGCTACTTTAACCATTAGGCGCAGAACATTTAATAATATTCCTTTCTCTCTTCAAGTAAATGATGTCCTTGAATATGAAATTATCGAAATAAATCCTTACAGACCAATTAGTTTACATAGTGAATTCATAATGAGGAATAATATTTTGTATGCTGATAAAGTTTTAAACACTAATAACGTAGGGAGAAAGATTTTGCCTTCATGACAGCTGATGGTGAATCTGATATTTCACAGAATCATTGAAAATTGCATCAAAAAAATTTAAGCATTCTCAACAAATTCTTCAAATAATATTTCTCTAAGAAAATTTCAAAACTGTGAAGTGAAGATCCTGCATTACAGTTGTAAGAGTTTTGTTTTATTTATTTTCACAGTTGATGAGTAAGATTCTAAAGTATAAGCTATATTTCAGGCATGATATATGACTGCATAACATAGTATGGTCATCAGGCATTTCAGAATTTGTTTGCGAATAACACTGATTTAGCCAGGTATTCCAGCAGTCGCCGAACAGAAAACCGCCGAGTATTTCGTGTTCGATCCGGGTTCGAGCCCCCAAAAGCCGGCTGGCAGCTGAGTTCTGTTTCTTGGTTTTCGGGATAAGTGACATAACTACGAGCCAATTTTTCTTTGAATGTTTCCGAAAGCAACTCTTTCCTTAGGCAGCTAGCCCTTGATTGCGTTGTCATTTCCAAATAACAACACCTGAATTATGCAGTATCTCTTTGAGTGAACACGTCGCATCAAAATCTACAGTTATACATCTTTGGCATGGAGTAATTTATCTTGATGCTAAGCTGTTAAATTTGTACGGTATCTAAACTGAGGATACTTTTATACCTATTGCAGGCGAAAAGAAAAATAGTCTGCTTTACTATTATGACAAAAGGCTCTGTAAAGTACTCATGAAAGATCTAGGTTAAACTGTATTACCCATAAGAACGGAAGCTTAAGTTTTAATTGTAGATGAAATCCTGGGAACACATTTTTGTTAACAGCTTTAAATTCAAATTTTATAAAAAAAACTTTTCAGTTTCAAATAAATTTGCCTCAGTGGGAAATACAGAGCTTTTATTGCAACTGCTTAAGAGAAAAAATGATTTTAGATAATGTAAACTTATTTGCAGAAAGTTTAATCGCTCATTAAATCTCAACTATCTAGATGAAATAAGTTCTCGTGATATTTTTGGAAACCATACAGAGTAGTAAATTAGTCAGCTAACATTTTCGAGTTTCATATCAGAGATATTCGTTTTAATCAGCTGCATTTTTTATGCTTCAAGAAATTACGAGTAGCCACATATCGCGATTTGCCCGATATGAAATGCCGAATTCTCCAGAAAAAGCGTTTAAAAATAAAGCTTAATACCAAGTGCTGGAACGTGATATTTAGAAACGGAAAGCGAGTAAAAAGCTCATCTTAGACTATTGCACCGTGAAATAAAAAAATTCAGTTCCCTTCTCCGCTTCATCTTTAAGGATCACCGCTCCGCTAAAGGATTACGTGGATAACTCAGTTTTATGTATCACAGAAAAGCCTCAGCTCCTGAAAAATAGAGCCATGTTTTTCATACGAATTCCTTACTTCACCCTTTTAAGCAAAGAATAAATTGAATAGTTTTCTGATGGGGGTAGTGTAGAGTTATTCCTTTTAATTTTGTTTCGAGGGAGATCCAAAATATAAGTAGATGATACTGAGTATGAATTGTAGGTTGGATCGAATTCGATAACAGAAAGAATTTATTGGGCTAGGATTAACAAAAGTATAGACTAACATGAATTCCTTTAAGGGTTAGGAAACTAAAAGGGCAAATAATAACTTACAGCTTTTACTTTCTTTATTTAAATTTGCTTTAAGAAATTTCTCATGAAAATAGCTGTCTGTGAAATGTGTGTCAGAGAAAGAAGAATACCAAAATATCTAAGATATCGCCCATCTCTTCCACCCCCTGAAAAAAAAAGATTCAAAGTATTTAAAGTCATTTTGGGCAGTTTGCTGGAACACACAAGAATAGCGGAAGGCTGTATTGTTTCTGAGCAGAAATTTGAAAAATATTAAAGAACCGATTGATTTTAGGGAAATAACTTTGTTTATCTCAGTCATTAAAAACTTATTAATAGAAAATACAAACATTCCGTTATAAGGAATTCTAAATGCAATAATGCATCCCTTTCACTCACTTCTCCGTTCTGCATCATTAGAGTGTCATTTACAGGAAGTACAAAATTTATACATAGAAGCAATATATTGCACGTAGGATTAACTGCGTTTCAGCTATCGTAAGGTAGCATTTTCCCTCCATACATCTGTTCCAAGAGGCCTGTTAATTTTATTAAACAACATTTATGTTTTTCTCCGAGGTATTCAATAACCGTTTTCGCAAAGGTAGTTCAGTACTGAATAACGTTTTTGCAAATCATAGACTATTTATTGCAGTTAGAATAGAATTACCCTTAAATATTAAGCTCGTTAAATGTTTTAAAGGTGCTTTTACCGAATGTATTTAATATTGTATTTAAAGCACACGCGCAGCATTTTACATCATTTTAAAATGCTATTGTGTTTCAAAATAATTTCATTTGCTTGTTACTCCTTGATATGAACGTCGGCTATCAGAATCAAGATACTTTTGTATAATGTTCATTGATATATGACCATAAGTTGACTAACTTTATAAATCTGAAAAGCAATGGCTGGGTGTGTTCCTTTTTTGGGATCGATAAATTCTTACAAATAAACTTGCTCCAAATAAATTCAGGTTTTAAATTTCCTACAAGAGTTATAACAGCTAGGAAATTACCGTTTCCAATACTTTTCTTGCCCTGAAATATGATTTTTAAACTTTCAAGTGTCTCCAAAATACTTTTAAGGTATTGAGTATTTTCTAAGTACGAAAACCATTTTATAGATTTACATTTTTGTCTTTAATTTTCTATTGCAATTGGTAATATCGGATGCGTATACAATTTGATGCGATAAACACTTGATTTACACAGATCATAATTAGCATACTACAAAGAAATCTTTCACGGTCATCCGCACTTAGCAAAAATAATGATTTTCTTAAAATCATCTGATAAATACTATATTATTCTCAGGACTGTAATTCTATGTTTTATTTATGCATATTTTATTGTATTTCTATATTATTCAATTTATTTATCAAGAATAAATAAGCTGCATATTGATAAAGCTGTCAGCTTTACTTCGTCGCAATTCTAGATACGAACATTTCGAAACTGCATAATATTTCTTTTAGAATTTTGCGTGATGCATATTTGGCTAAGTTTAGGAAAAGTTATGGTGTTTCGACCTCGAAAGTGAAATGATTGGTAATTATAAAGATGCATATTTAGCTAGATTAAATTTGACCGCTGCCTGGATTCTGTCTTTAATAATACTGTTCTATTTTATTCTTCGTGTGATGAAATTTAACGAACAAATTATTTACATGTTTGATAAGTTATTGTTATACTATAGTATAATTCTTCATTTATGTAAAATAAAGCATGTGGTTTAAATTTGTATGAACGCATTATTTCATTCGACTTCAAAACAATTACGTAACTTTTTGCGTTACATTTTTAAAAAAAAATTTAATTCAGCAG
>KK118795.1:452993-484861 GCA_000611955.2 Stegodyphus mimosarum | reverse complement strand
GATGAAAATAACGGAAGAGGTAATTTTAAGCCTTATTGATAAATTCAAGTGTATTTTTATGACGTAAATAAAACCAAATAGTAAAGAAGAATTTCTTGGATACACATGTTTAGTTAACGAGATAAATACAATGTCTATCTTCAAAGCATTGATAAAAGGAATGGAAGCAGACAGAAGAATCATCACTTTCTTAATGTTCATTTATGCTGCTAATTTTTATTTTTTTAACTGTTTTTAAAGAAAGACTTCAATACATACATGCTTTTCTTTTTTTATATTTCCAACATTTTCGATTTCATTATCCTATAAATTTGGATACAACCTGAGGAGATTTAGAGTTGATGCACATTGAACACAATTAAAAAGAATACATGCAAATATACAGTTCTCTTCAGCTCAATTTTATGCAGAAAATTACAAATGAAAAGGATATTAAACCTACAATTCAAGGTTTTGGAAATTTTAAAATCACATTCTTAACCTTTAAAGAAAAAAGAAAAAAATATCCATTGTAACATTTAAATTAACTTGGATTATGTAAGGATTTTAAGCAAAACTTACGTTGTTTAAACAGCCAAATGCAAATAATGGTGATAATCTTGATGTTTTTTATAAATAAATTGTATTGAACTGCATTTAATATGGAAACGATCTCTTTCCCATTTTAAATGTAAAAGGATTTTATACATATATATAATATATATATATATTAGTGAAACGTAATAGTATAAAAATAATGGTGTTATAATAGTATTACTTTTATTTAGAAAGCACGTAAAATATTTTCATAGAATACGTGTTCAAACTTGCTTTTGCCGTGAATGCAAAAATCCATTAAAAGGCATTATAATCTATTAAAAGTTTGTAAAATATTGATGCATTTAGCTGATATGATGTAATTGTATTCAAGGAAGCATATCTGGAAAGAAAAAGAAAAAAATACTTTTCCATTTTCATTTAATAATGTAGAAACGTAAAATTTATTATAAACGTTTTATTCACTTTCTTGTTAAATGAAGAAATTTATTTTGCTGTTAAACAACCACTTCCATTTTGTTTCGCTTTGTTGTCTTTAAATGATTTTTACGCTTTGACTTTAAATTTTAAGATATTTTTGTCTGCTTTAAAATGAAAGTTTAGTCTTTGGCGTTTTTAAATTTTCAAAGTAGCCAACGAAGAAATGAAGCACTTAAAATTGGAAATTATACATAAACGATTACGATTTCCATGTTGTTCCTCCTAACAAAGAATTTTCTTTGTTTTCTCAAAGTTTATCTTTTGCCTAACCGAAAAAACTACTCCTTCGAACAGACAGAAAGGAGCTACTTGGGCGGAGATACCCCTCAGGTTATTTGATAATTAATTGTAGTTTTGTGAATTTTTAAAAAGCGAAACTTACGCCAAAAAATCAACTTCAGTACTAAGTCAGGAAGATTAAAAACTGAGAAAACGTTTTGATTTCTGTTACTCTGCGTTAGACGAACGTTTTAACCAAATGCAATGTTTTTCTGTTTAAACCACGTATAACATATCTGGAGTACGAAGAAAGAAATGTATGCTAAATTAAAAGAAAAGGGGAAATTTTACAAACTGCAGATTAATTTTGCAACTGTATTGTAACGTATTTACTCTTTCCTGAATACCTCCGTGGTGTAACTGTAGCACACTAGGCGCGTATTTGAAAGGTCCAGGTTTGAGTCCAGGCGAGAGCACTGCACAATTTTCTCATCTTCTGCTTCGGAAAAGAAAACATAAGAACTCTACAGTATAATATTATAAGCTACGAATATCAGGTTTTAAAAGAAAATAATACAGCAATTACACCCAAATCAAAAGTATTACTAAAACATTCCAGGGTACTGTTGCGTCAAGTTGTGGTTTGTTAATATTAACTATTGTTTCTTATAATATGCCTTTGAAGTTTATATGCTTAAGCAACATACATGTTTCAGCAGTTCGTAATAGAACTTTTCTAACACTTTAGAATCTATTCAATTTCGTGTTATTCTAAAAATAAATTAATGGTACAGAGAAACCTGTTACATGCGCAGCAGAAGTTTTCTGTCATATACTTTTTAACAAGTTTGTTTTCATTTTAGCTCAGTTTTCCAATAATTATATACGAGTCCAGTACAGAACCACTACAAATATATTAACATATTGCCCACTACAAATATATTAACACTCTGTAAGTATTTATTTAGCACTGACAGAATATTCGTGAAATTGATTGCTTTACCATTATTCATTTAATCAAAATAAACGTAATACCGTATCATGCGTAATTTTAGCTTCTGGTAGAAGTTTCCTTTATATTTATAGATTAATTAATTTAAATTCAAGGAAAAGACCGATGTTCTAAAATGTTTCCGGACGCGCTACACTGTTTTCGTTTTTATTAACTGGCATCAATTACTTTGAGGACTTCCCTTTCTAGCAGTGTATGTATTTTATACTGTCTTGTGCATTCCTGAAATGTTCATATTTCCTACGTTTACCTAACGTTGTCTGTAAACTTAGGAAATATGAATCTGTGTACATGAATCCTAAACCTGTGTACATAGCCTTGCAGTATAAAGAACAAATGTATTTTTCAATAAGACAAGAATAATGAACATATACATAAAATAATGAATGAATTTAAACGTACATGTGATGATTTAATGTGTAGGGGGAATCGGGGTACTTTAAAAGCTGGCAGTCATGACGGCAGAATGGCAAAAACATGGAAATATTAATATCAAACCAAGTTTAGCCTGTTATTATCTTTATTTCAGATTTCTGGGCACACTAGAATAATTCCTCGTAGTCAATATACTCTTTAATTATAAACAATTACGATAATTTCTTATATACAGAGGTAAACGGGGGCGACTTCTTTTTAGCAGAGCATCGACAAGCAGAGCATCGGGGATATTTTACCAGTGGCGAAGCTAGGAAAAGAATGACGTAGTTTTTTGTGCCATGAGTATTTATACTAAGTACTTGCAGTCTGAGCTATTATTGGTTAATCTTAGGTTGTTATATAACATAGAAAGATCTCGAATTTGGGAGAACAGATAACTTTAGGGAAGAGCACCAAATCTAGAATGTTAATTTTGAGGTCGCCAATTATTTTTTTAAAGCAGCTATCGTAATTTGTTATATCTTACACACATATATTTATATAAAGTTTCCACTTATCCAGAAATTTGACTGATGTCTCTTTCCAACTTCAGCTTCATAAAGAATGTCTGACTCTTTTTTCTGCACAGGATATTGTTCAGAAAAGAAACTTAATTTCGAGTCGAAATTAAATTAATTGAATTCAGAATATGCAGAGACAGGGATGTGGTTAATGATTCTGACTGCTGCACCAAAGGACCCGGTCTCAAATCCCGGAGAAGACATTGATGTAATTTGTCCGCCACTTCATAGAAGGCAACGGTGGACCACCTTTTGGGTGCCTCTATGATAAAGAGACCACCACTTAGTAGCGACCAACGCCTATGAACGCCTAGAGACCGCTATTGAAAAAAAAAAGATAAGAATGTTTTGTATTTATTTAAAGGACCGTAAAATATTTTTTTCTTAATTTATTTCCCTAAATAATATAAAATTACTACTGTTTTAGTGAAATATTTCTAAATTATAAATATAAAAACTAGAAATGATTACGCAACCTTTCGACTTCAAGGAAACACATTGATTATTTAACTGATCTAATAATGCGATACCATATCATATAAATTGCAGGTTTAGAAAATATTTTGAAAAAGGAAGGGTGAAATATATGGTAGAATTCAAAATATCCGGATCAACTAGGTTAGCACCCCACTCTGATGTTCGAAAACTCTAGATAATTGAATTGTTTCTTTTCTGTAAGATGAATATTTAGTTACTGTAAAGCGAATGATAAAGTTTCTGTGTTTCTTGTATTTCATTAAAAAAAATTCTGTAATTAAAATAATATTACTTTTCATTTCCCTAAAACAAGGCACAAAACACACTTTTGTAACAGAAATGAACAGCAAAATTCCTTTTTTTTTTCTAAAACTCACAACACTTCATAATGCTACTTTTTAATCAAGGCAAAATGAAGAAAAAACTAGAATAAAATTAGCATTCTAATGTATGTTACTAAATGCAAGCTTAATTATTAAATAAGTTAACAACAAACTTAATTTTAGTAACCTAGTTAAATAAGAAAATAAATAATATTGTACACTCATGTCCATTAATTAAGGATAATGCAAAATCAGGCAAAGGAAGAGTTAAAAGCAAAACAAATTTGACTTATTTGTAAAGCTTATTTATTAAACAAAAGGTAAACAGCAAAAAAAGATGCTATATGTTTGATATTATTAAAAAAATTAGCGATTTTTTCTCCCTGGAGCAATTTACAAAAAAAAAACCAATTTACAAAAAAACAATATTACATGGTTGGTATGATTGTTAACACATTGTATGTCTCCCAGACGATGCAGTACAGTTCGTACAACGCCTAGGCATGCTGAGTATCAAATTATTGATCTGATCTTGGTCGATAATACACCACTCAAAAAGCAATGCTCTCTGAAATTCCGGTAGACATGTAGGAGGAGGTTGACGGGCTGCAATTCGTCGGCCAAGCATCTCCCACACGTGCTCTACTGGATTCAAGTCCGTTGAGAATGCTGGCCAGGCTATACGGGTGATATCCTCCGATTGAAGGCATTCGCTTACGATGTTTGCACGGTGAGGACGGGCGTTGTCATCCATAAACACAAATTGTTCGCCCATGGCGCCCCGAAACAAACGTACATGTTGTTCCAGAATGACGTCCCGATAGATTTGGCTTGTCATGGTTCCAATTTGAACATGCAGGCCAGTTCTGGAACGCAGAATAATTCCACCCCAAACGAGCAGTCCTGCACCACCGTAACGGTGTCGCTCAATGATGGTTTCTTGGTGGTAACTGGTACCTGGAGCTCTCCATATGAAAGTCCGGAGAGCATCAGACTGGAAGCGAAACCTGGACTCGTCGGAAAACATCACACAAGCCCACTGTTGCGGTGTCCACAATGCATGCTCTCTACTCCAAGTTAACCGAAGGCGACAGTGAGTTGCAGTAAGTGGAACGCATCTGACAGGTCTACGAGCATATAGACCAATCTGCCCTAAGCGTCTGTACACGGTCTGCCTTGAAATTGTCGTACCAGTGGCTGAAGAGAGGTGACGAGACAGGTCTGAGGCTGTGCTTCGCCTGTTTCTTTTGGCAGTAACTGCCAAATACCGGCCCTCATTCGGCGTTGTAACTCTGGGGAGACCTGTGCTGTAACGTCTACTCACATTACCATCATCTTGGAATTGTTGCCAAAGCCTGGAGATGACACTCTGGGCAATTCCAAGTTCGTCTGATACTTCCAGTTGGGTACGCCCACATTCCAGACGGCCGATAATTCTACCAAGTGAAAAATCATCCAAATGCGTCCTTTGTGTCATAACTATTCGGTTATTGCACTGAAATGCTTATAAAGCGCCTGCGAACAATTTTACTTTTTTGCCTGTATTCCTTATATATCACTCTCTTACACTCTCGTTATTGTGACGTATCATCGGTGTCATCTGGTTACATCCTGAAATTTGCATATGATTCTTGAAGATGTGTGTAAGGATTTTACAGGTGATATATTTATTTTAGAGTTCAATTTCCGCGTGAATCCGAATTATCCTTAATTTATGGACATGAGTGTAATATACGTTGCTAAATTTAAAACTAAATTATTAAGTAAATTTATAACAAGCTTAAATTTAGTTTAATACAAGGTGGCTCACGAACTACTGTACTATTTGTTTTGTTTATTTCACATATGTGTTTTGTCGGAGCATACAGAATGAAAACATAGTTAACGATCTGAGCTTGGAAAATGAGTTTAGTGCAGGATGTGTTAAATGTATCTATTTTGTTGCATAACCTCTAGCAGGCGAATTTTTTCTTTTTGTCAAAATTCCCTGGCAGACGTCTTTGTAAATTGCACAGCACAAGGTACAGTGATAAAAGCCTTGAGCGATAGACAGAGCGATACGAGCCTTGGGCGACACACACAGCATTACGAGCATAGAGACAAGAGGCTGAAGCTGCGCTGAATTTGCAGGCTTCCTTGCGAATACGTTCACATAAAAAAAGTCACATGGATTAAAATCTGGGCTAGCTGGAGTCGTTGTCTTTAGACTCCGTAAGGTTCAGGAGACCGATGTGATATTAGACACACACTACACATCTCATACAGGAATTTAAAAAATAATTTGGACAGGTTTCGTCTTGCATGAACCACTAAATGTGTAAAAGTAAGTTTGTTGCTAAATTCAGATGCGCTATCACTAGATGGAAGCTGTCGATTCCTCTCCAACATAAGGCCAGTGGCTTTCAAACGCTTATGCAATTTCTGAACAGTCTCCGTGCAAATAGCCGATATTTTATCAAAGTATGTACGAAAAATTCTGTCTTGCCACCAAACTTTCCATTACTTCAAAAAACATTATAACTTTCGTGTATCGTAAAAACTGCATAGCTTAAAAATACATGGTTGTGTAGCTTACAAATTCAACTTAATGTAATTAACTTTAAATACGTATTTACAAAGAGGAGTCAATAATTGAATTACGTTTCTTTCGTGTCTTGCAAAATAATACAAATTCAATTTAAGTAACGTACGCATATTTAAATTGTGTGACTTTTTCTCATTTCTGCTTAAGTTCTTTGTTGTAACTTAGTTTAAAATAAGTGATTAAAAGCTACGTAAAAGGCACATGTTTCACTGAAAATTGTCAGGTTTTCAGTTAGCATTTCTCAGGCTCATGAAGAAAAGTCAAATTACGTTTTGAAAAATGTCTGATATTAGAAGAAAGACAGTTTCATTTTCTGCAATGGTGTATTTCGCCTATGCAGAAAAAGAAACTGCCTTCTTTCGTTTACTTTTAAAATTTTTATTCACCCATTCTTAAATTAAAACTACTAATTATATTCAATTATTTGATGAAATAAATATTAACCTGTCTTTGTTTGAGCGTGCAATTCAGTCACATCAAGATAAAATGATTAATTACCTCCTAAATTGCCTGCTAAGTAATCAAAAATCCTTGGACATGATTTCAGTAATATCAACGCTGTAACATTTACAAAAATGATATAGCTTCAAAAGGCTTAAAAACGGTAATTTATGTCTCGATTATCTTTACGTGCAGTGAAAAAACGAGATATAGGAAGACGTCAAATCTGATTTATGTTTCATTGAATCGGGATACCAACCATATGTCGCTTTATCTGTAGATATCAAGCGTACTAATTTCACACCAAATTCACTTAGCGGCACGAACATTTGGAAATGGTTGCTGGCAGAGTTCAGTGGTAAGTAGCTTAATCAATCTTTGTCGTAGCACCCTCTGGTTAATTCGCAGACACGAGGATCCGAGTGATCACTTAAACAGTTTCAACTGTACGTGCAAAGGGAATTAGTACCACTTAGGGAAACCAAAGCACGGAAGCCTTCATACACTTGGACACAGCGATTAGGAATGTGCTTTTAGAAGGCATTGTTATAATGTTACGGAGGTATGAATAGAGTGCCCATCTCATGAGCCTGTATAGTTCCTAAGCATTGTTCTCTATCAACGTGTAGTTTTGTAACTGTAGATTCATTAATAAATCAATGAATATTTTTTTTTCCATTTCATTTCCATGTATCATCTTTCATTCACCAACGTATAAATTAAGTCACATGAGAGGTATATGAGATATTTCGTGTTTTCAAAATATAAATAACTGATGTTCTGTATTGTAATATAATGAAGTAACTGTTATTCTTTAAATGCTTATTTTAAAAATACGCTTTTGTTTCCCAGAAATTATGTAATTTTTGCTTTGATGGAAGTAATTTGTTTAGTAGTTTAGATAGCTTCCACTACATTTTGCACAATTAGAAATAATGTTAAATCTTATTTATAGCCTAATAACATCACTTTTTGATTTACTTTCATCTCATTCACTGGAAAGATATAGTTCAATCTTTATCATCAATCAGCTTCTAAGGTCATTTGAGAGTTCACATTTATTTGTAATTTCGTTTGAAAAGTTATAACGTACACTCTGTTAAGTTTCACTTATTGAACAATATCGGGAATAAAGCAGAAATCTTTGAATAAAAAGTGACAGAAAAAAATTTGTAAAACACGTTATTATACAAAAATGATGTTTTCTTACAAATGTTTGGGCTTGAAAAGTGAAAAGGAATAAAACGGAACTTAAAATAAGTCTAAAACTTCAGAAGTAAAAAAGACTATGTACAAAAGAATATTTGCATTGAGTAAAATATTAAAACTGGCGCAAGTAACAAAAAGATTCTAACTATCAGGGGTTGCTAAAAATTTTATGTTTTATGCGAAGAAAAATTTGAAAGAGTGCTTTGCTATTTTTGAATTAATAATGCAAGCAATGGAAGTAATTTCGAAATTTAAGGAACGTAATGAGAAATAGCATTTAATGTGACATAAGTTTGAGTATCAAGGCTACGAGAACTGCAGACGTTTAGGTGGGTGTTTGTCTCCTGCATCAGAAAGAAATTCGAACAAGTGATGAAGTGGAGTCTCCTTAACATTTTCAAAACCCTGTTGACTTTATATATTCACACGAGAAAATGCGGGTATAAAATTTCATTTCCTACAAGTTTGTTAAATATTTTTGCATACAAATGTCATTATGATTTTATGTCAATTGCTAATTTAAGAAGATCTGTTTTAAAATTTATTCTTTTGATTTCATTACTAATATCCTTTAATTTTAGATTTTTTTCTCTGCTATTTTTTTCTAAGTGTTTTCGTTGCTGCTTTTGCTAAATTCCGTTGCTAAATGCTTTTTGTATACGAATGTAATTACGATTTTATGTCAATTTCCAATTTAAGCAGACACGTTTTTATTCTTTTGGTTTTCTTACTAGTAAATTATAATTTTAGATTTTTTTCATTGCTATTTTATGAAACACTTAGATTTATAGAGATTAGAGTTATTAAGCAAAAACGACATTAACAGTATGGACAGTTTATGTAAATTGAACTAAGACCAGACAAAATCACATAAATGCGAAAGAAATTAAATGCGTTTTGAGAAACTTTAATACTTTGGGTGAAGAGGGATGAATGAAGCATCATGACAATTAAAGTCTTATTCATTTAAAATGTATTAAGTATAAATAATTAATAAAGAATAAGGAATTTTAAAAGCAATGAGAAAAAGTTCGAAAATTTTTAGAAAATTTGCAGGGTTACAGTTGGTTTGGTAATGCTAATTTATGCAATAACGCTAACAGACGTGAAGCGAATTATCACTATGTCTGAAACAACGAAAAAGTCATAAAAAGGCTAAAAATAACTTTTCATTTAAACAGAATTTATAACATAAAGGCATTCTCTTGTGTTACAGTATAACCACAACCCGTGGTCATGCAACTAAATAGAGCGGTCAAATTTAATTTAAATGTAAGCCGTCAAAGACTACAAAACTTTAATTACTGCACTAGAAGCTGGTTCACTAGTTTACAGAAGAGTTGGAACTAAAATGTCCACAGTAAAACGCAAAGCCGAATAATTTCAACTATCAGGGTTGGCAGGAAACTTACACGTACAAGTTAGGTTATTCAATTATGGCAAAGCACACGAGGGCTATCTGCCTAAAGGTAGGGATGTCTTCGTAGAGGACCTTTCTAAGGGAAACTGGCTCGTATACACGTTACACATGGGAAAAACCACGAAAACGCCCATGCAGCCAGCCCGTTCGCGGGATTCGAACCTCGGACCGAACTACCAGTGTTCAGCGGCTTTACTGCTCGGCCGCCGGTGGGCCTTACACGTACAGGGTACGTGATGCCAGAAACACGTTCTGTCTCAAAATCTCAAAACTTCAGTTTAAAACTGGTTAATAATTTGCATTCTGGTGAGGAATAAGAAAAGAAGAAGTTACAATGAAGACTGCAATTATAAATAATTGATTGACTAACATTAAATTTCTTACAAAGTCTCAAGAAATAATTTTAGAAAAAAGGAAAATGCAACACTTCATTTTTTGCTTTCCGAATATGTTAAAATTATCCTGAGTTTCAAAGCATATAATTTTTCTGCTACCATTGTGCGACAATCATATCTTTACACCCATCATTCGATCATTCGATACAATTTTTTCACTTTGTAATTTTCAATTTTAAGTGGAGAATTTTAAATGGAACTGAAAGATTTAATGCTAATAAAAAAATGCATTTTAGAATGTTTAGTAATTTCGTTTAGATGAACTAGTGAGAAAGATGAGGAACCGGATATTTGAATTATTGTGATTTTTATGTAGGTTTTACACAAATGAGTTTTTAATCGTAAATAAAATACATATTTTTATTAATTTATGCCTTCAAGACTTAACTAGTGATTTATTCATCCTATTTCTGCTATTCTTAAGCAAATACTAAAACAACCACTCCATCATAAAAATCATTAAAGATTTTCTTTTTCAGATCACTGAAACACTTTTCCGTTAAGAAATCTTTTCTTTCATATAAAATTTTCCAACGGTACGATAAGGCTGCTTAAGGTAATATACACACACAAAATTATTACTGTGATGAATTTTTTTAATTGCCTATGCTCTGAATATGGAAAGAGATAGTTTTAAGAAATGACCATTCACATTAGTGAATTTAGAAAAGCTTCTTATAAACTATTAGAAAGCTTTTCATTTATATGAGCAGTAGACATCACAGCCTTTAACCCGCGAAAAAGCGCGTGGGTTGTATCATACTCTAAGTCACAAAAAAGTGGAATATTCCTAGCTTGTGAAGCTGAAATTCTGCACTGTATTCAGTAGCTAAGTTTCCAGTAGTGAGTGACTTTCAGAATCGCTTTTCCGTTGCCTGTGTGTTTCAGAAAAAGATTTGTCGGTATTTTATTGCATCTGGGGTGTGATACACCCCACGCGCCTGTCCGTGTAAGTGTTTTTCTGACTGAATATTTATTTTAAATATTTATTTCTACTTGCAAACCATTTTAATGTATTCGAAATTAAATTTTAAAAGATTTTTATGCGCATTATGGCAAAAAGAATGAATCCCTATGAATTGGAAATGCAGCGGCTGTGAGACTGATTAGAAATGTTTGAAAGTGAAGAAGATTACGTTTCGGAAATTGAAGATGAAAATAGGAATAATTTCTACACTGTTTGGTTTCCAAAAAGATAAAGCATTAATTTCTTATCTTCCTGAAAAGAGGAAAAACTGTTTTTATGCTTTTAACATTACATAACGATGATGCTATCGATGACACTACTGGAGAAAAGATAACGTCAGAAATTATATATTTTTATAAAATGACTAAGGAAGCAGTGGATATTGTGGATGAAATGGCAGCAAGTTATTCAATTGCCAGAATAACAAGGAACGGCCAATGGTAATTTTTCTTTCTGCACTAAATGTTGCTGCAATAAATGCTCGAATTATATTACTTTCAACTGCTAATCCACCAACCAGATACAGAAGCAGATGTCGTTTTTTAAGGGGCTTAGCATTACAATTAGTAAAACATATTAAGCAACGATCAGAGATTCATACTTTACCGAGAAAATTACGTACTGCATGCAAAAGAAAAGCAGGAGTTTCGAGGAATAATTCAAACAAATATACGAAATTCGAAGCAACTAAGTATAAAAGTTGTGATGAATGCCATGGAGCCAAGGACAGAAGACCACAGATGCTATATTTAAAATGTGAAAACCTTTTGCGCTGAAAACACGTGAAGGAATTTTGTTCAAAGTGTAAACAAATAAAATAAGTTGCATTGTGTATTAGAGATGCAAAAAAACTTAGAGGTATGATATTTATTTTGTTATTATTTCCATTTATTGATAAATTGATAAATTGTTATGTTGCTTCTATGTTTATTATTGATATTATTCTTTCAAACTTATTCGGTGCAGTACTGGTATGCACTTTTCTCGTTTTGATAACTATACTTGTTTTCGTATACAAATATTTTGTAATGATATATATGTCACACCTTTCCCCTTATGCATATTAAGTATTGATTTAATTACTCTAGCAATGTTAGTATTATGTTTATACGATCATGGCACTCATGAGTAAATTAATAATGTTAAATATAAAAGTAGCACAACAAGTTAAATGGTGCCGTGAAACTTTAAATATTTTTTTTGGTCCAGTGTATTTAAAATTTCCTTTTGGGCTAGTAGTGGTGGCAGTGAAATTATTTAATGCTTGAATTTTTTTACTTTTGTTTTGATAATTGCAATAATTTATATTTCTTACTATAATTATTTTATGAGCGCTTGTTAAAAGTATTGATTTTGCTTAGTTACGTTTACTCTATTTTGGTTACATATATCTTCCTGTACAGTTTACCAGCGTTAAATTTTACACTAATTTAGTTACATTGTATTTTGTTACACTGTTATCAGTTAATTTTTGTCACTATGCCAACTAAGAGAAAGAGCTTAACAAAAGCGGCAACTAGAATGCCTGTTATAAACCGTCTTACTGTGGGTCAGAATCCTCAGCCTACTGCAAATAGGATCTCAGTTTTTAGGGCTGACCCCTTTGTGTCTATTTCCACTTTTTCTGGGGCGGAAGGTAGTACTCAACTTTGTGATTTTATTGGCAGAGTCAATTTAGTTGCAGCACATGTAGGCTGGGCTGACTCTGATAAGTTGACTGCTATTTTTGTGAAATTAGATGGTGAAGCTGCTGCGTTTATTCGCAATAACCCTCGTCTCAAGAATGAGAGCAGTTTGGTGACTGTGGTTGATGCTTTAAAGAACAGATTTGCTACTGTCCAAAATTTACATGCTAAACTTAGAGCATTAATTCAAGCTTTTCAGAAGCCTAGAGAAAGTGTTAGGCAGTTTGCTGCTAGTATAGATGCACTTTCTTGTAAAACATTACCTGTGGATAAAATGAAAGATCCCACTGTGAAGAATCAGAGACTTGATTTGCTCTTCTAAGTTTTTCTTGAGGGTATTCATTTACATTTGAGGCAACTGCTCTTACCACAAACAACAAAACATATTTAGCAGCTAAGAAACATGCTATAGCAGAAGAAGAGGTGTGGTTCAAAACACACGCAGATGAGCTTAATAATGTTCACACTGTGAAAGTGAATGCAGTTTCCACTCCTCGTGTCATAGGTAAGGCTGCTCAGACTAATAGTTCTAAAGATGAACTCACAGCAGCAATCAAATCACAGCAGGAAAACATAGTTACTTTAACTAACATGTTAAGAAACTTGCAAACACAAGTACAATGACTGACGTCTAGGTCCACAGCTAAGAGTAGACAAATTGGCCCTCGTTGTTATAGATGTAATAGATTAGGCCACATAGCAAGGAATTGTATGGTGAATATATCTCAAGGCGTTAGGGCAAGACAGTTTACACAAAACAATGCTCAGCAGCTAGGAAATGCAAGAGTAACACCTAACGCACAACAAGTTGCAGCGCAGGCAAATTCGAGTACCACTACTCAGTTAAATCCTCAGGCTCCTGCTTTTAGCCAGAATTTAATCTAGTAAGGAGTAGGGATAACAGCACCTTCAGTTCATCCTAGGAAGCCCTTTTGAAGGTGCCTTCAGTGTATTCAGTTTCTTTAGGTGAAGCACCTCTTCCTGTAGTGAATGGCTCAATTTTGGGAAATACACTAAAATTTCTGTTAGATTCAGGGCCTACTGTAAATTTACTAAATGCTAGGTCTATGCAGTATTTTGGCAAGAAAGTGAAAACTAAAACTTTAGAAATTTATTTAAAGGGTATTTCAAGCAACAAAGTGTTAGTACATAAAAAAGCGACTTTACCTGTTAATTTCAGGATCAGGTTTTTCAAACTGAATTTCTTATTATTGATAATTTATCTGATCAGTATGCTGCACTTTTAGGAACAAATTTTTAAGTGTAGACAAACTTTGTATTGATTTCAGTTCATCTAATTTGATAGGTCCACACATATTGGTGCCTTTGCACCTTCACATGTCTGCATCAAGTGCTGATGTTTCAATTAATTGCACGTTATCTAATAACTCAACTAATGATATCTTTTGCTGTTCTGTGAACAAGCATAAACGTCCTCCTTTCTCTGAAAATATTCTAAAAGTTTCAACTCCCCTTTCACTTTTTTCTCAACCTTCTGTACTCATTGAACCTCTTTCTCACCATAAGCACGCAAAATTTTGTGTAGCACGTTCAGTCAATGGTAAACAAGATAATAATCAATTTTTTATCAAAGTTGCAAAATTTTCTTCTGACATTATACACATTAACAGAGGTATGAAATTAGCCACCTTGGCACCTGTTAATGCTAAAACACCATATATTTAGCCAGTTTTTTCTATGAGCCTTGAGACTGGTGATCAGTTTTAACCCTGGGGAAATCAGTTTAACTTCACTCATTTACCTGAAGAACAGAAACATAAGCTTATAATTCTTTTAGATAAGTACAAAAATATTTTTGCTTCTTCAGTAGCTGAACTTACTGGCTGTGATACAATTTTGCATAATATTAATTTAAAAGACAATATACCTGTCAGACAGAAACCTTACAGATTTCCTTATCATTTAAAGCAAGAATTAGATAGCAGATTGCTGAGCTGTTAGAGGCAAAAATAATTGAAGAAAGTGATAGTGTTTATTCTGCACCTGTTATTTTGGTTAGAGAGCAAGATTTGAGTTATCGTTTGTTAACAGATTTTAGGAAATTAAATGAGAAAACAGTTGAGGAGAGTTTTTCGTTATTTAACATGGTAGAATTGATTGAGGCTTTGAGGAATGCTACTTACTTTTCCACGTTAGATTTAACTTCAGGAATTTTTTAAATGAAAATACACCCTGAAGATACTTACAAAAGTAGCTTCACTACTCCTTTTGGTCATTATCATTCGACACTTGCTCCATTTGGAATGAGAAATGATTCCAGTTTCTTTCAGAGACTGATGTCAATAGTTTTGGCAAATCTTTCGCCTTTACAGATAGGCATTTATATAGATGACATACTGATAGCTTCTAAAACTTTTGAGGAACATTTAAGCAAATTAAAATTGTATTTGATAGACTTAATGCTCACAACTTAAAATTAAAACCTTCTAAATGCAATTTTCTAAGACATCAAATTACATATCTAGGCTTTAAAGTATCTTAAGGTAAAGTGCAACCTGATGATAAAAACCTTAAAGTTATCAATAATATTCAAGTGCCTACCAATAGAAAGGAAGTTAGAAGACTTTTAGGTCATGTAGGATTCTATCGTAGATTTATTCAAAATTTTGCTCACAAAGCCTTACCTTTAACAGAATTGACTAAAGATAAAGTAACTTTTAAATGGACTGATGATGCTCAACAAACTTTTCACAATTTTAAAACTAAACTATTAACTCAGCCTATTTTGGCTTTACATGACTTCAAGAAACCTTTTGCTTTGTGTACAGACGCGTCGAATTTTGCTCTAGGAGCCACTTTAGGTCAAAAAGATCAAAATGGGTTTTTACACCCTATTTGTTTTGCTAGTAAAAAACTAAAAGGTCCAAAAATTAATTATTACGCAGTGGAAAAGGAAGCTTTTGCTGTAGTTTGGGCGACTACTTATTTGAGACAATATCTCTTAGGCAAAAGTTTTACCATTTATTGTGATCAGGCTTCACATTCCCATGTACTAAAATTAAAAGATTCAACATCTAGGACTACTCGCTGGATAATGGGATTGTCTCAGTGTGACTACAAAATTGTTCATAAACCTGGAAAATTGAATTCGACTGCTGATTATTTATCTAGATCTGTAAATGTGGCTGAACAAATGCAAACTTCTACTTCTTTTGATCTTTTACACACCATTAAAGAACAACAATCTCTTGACCCTTACTGTATACAAATAAAAGAAGATTTACAAAATAATAGAACTCCAAAATCTCCTTCACAAATTTTCTCCATTGAAAATGATATTTTGTATTGTAAATTTAAAAACCCTAAAGCTCGTTGGCAAAAACAAAATAGAATAGTCTTACCTAAAACATTGGTTCCAAAAATTTTGCAACAAAATCACGATATACCTGTAGCTGTTCCCTCTGGTTTTCATAGAACCCTTCATAGAATTCAGAAAGCTTTCATTTGGAAGAACATGCATAAGCAAATTCTTAATTACATAAAATCCTGTTATTCGTGTATACAGAGGCGTGGTTTTAAAGCATCACACAAAGCATCATTAATGAGAATTCCAATAGCTAATAGACCTGTTGAACGTATAGCCATGCACATTGTAGGTTCTCTGCGCGTGACCCGTTCTGGATATAAATACATATTAGTTATCACTGACTATTTCACGATATGGCCAGAGGCTTTACAAAATTGTTCATCTGAAACCATAATTGAAAAACTTGAGTTGCTTTTGCTTCTCATGGAAGTGCCACAGCATATAATCACAGACAGAGGTACTAATTCTATTTCACAAGCTATTACTGAAATTTGTAAGAAATTAGGAATTTGTAAACACACCACTACAAGTTATCATCCACAATCAGATGGGGTCGTAGAAAGATTAAATGCAACACTTATAAACTCTTTAAGTCACTTGGTTTCTGAAACACAAGAAGATTGGGACTGGCATTTATCATTTGCTTTATTAGCGCATAGAACTGGGAAGCATCAGGTGTTAGATGAGTGTCCAGCGTTTTTCTTGTATGGCCGAGATTTAAAGTTACCAGTTGATATGTTGACTCAGTCTAAATTTAAGACTTTTGATGGTAGTAAAACGTATGTGAAGGATTTACTTGTTACACTGCAAAAATCTTTTCAGGTAGTAAAAACAAATTTAACTACTGCAGCTGAGAAACAAGAAACTACTAGAGAGTCAAAAGCTTATCATAAAAACATACAGTTAGGTGATATAGTTTACTTATATGCCAGGAGCAGCTAAGAAGTTGTGTAAATTTAACAAAGGTTCTTATCGAGTTGTTGAGAAGTAATCAAAGGTTAACTTCAGGGTAGAGTTATTGACTAAATCACATACACGACAGGTGGTACATGTTGATCATTTAACCAAGGTGCCAGAAAGAATTATATGTCCTACTTTAGAGATCTCTGATCAAGATCCTTCTTCTGCTGGTCAACCTAGTGACACTACTACACAAATGCCTTACAATTTAGGGCCCAGAGGCTCTCACGGATTTGTAACTAGTAATTGAACTTTACACTTTTGCACATATTGTTTGGGTTAGGAAAATTTTATGCCTTACTTGAAGTACTAAGTTTGTAATAGTTTTAATGGATCCTGTTTGTTCATTTTTGTGCTGCGGACTTGGGTTGTTTTGACCTTATCCGGTTCATGTTTTGTCAGAAATTTCAACCTTCTTGTCTCAATACCCTGTTTTTCTTTTTTTGAGACCTTGGTGGCTGGTCCACTTTGTGTCTCCTTCAAGTTAAATGTTTCGAAATTGTTTGTTTACCTTACTAAGGGACGCCTCAGTGTCTTTCGGCTTAGTTTCGACTAGTTGGTTGCTATTTCTTATTTACACGTGTTTGCTGTGTTTTGGTCGATTTCACTTATGCCTACTCGCTTTGTATCTATTTTGGTGGGTTTGTTTGAATAACCTAAGTTCAACTGTTAATTAAGTTACCTGAGTCACCATGGTAGTCTCCACGTGTGTAATGGTTTGATTTTTATATAGGAAGACGACTGTATCTCGGTTTTCGGTGGGATTTAAGTTTTTTGTTTTTTGTTTGATTAGGTTGGTTCACCTTTTGCTTTTGGTGAAGGTAGTTTTGTACTCAAGTTACTGCACAATTTATTTTGTGTTGAAATCATGCTTTGGTTAGCATGCCCTTTCGGGTTGCCTTTTGGTGTGTTTGGGCACTCCGTTTTCTAGTGTTCTTACTTTACGGGTTTTCTTGTGCTACTCATAGTTTTTTTTTGCTCTCTTTTCCTTGGGAAAAAATTTATTCGAATGTTAACTTACTTTTCTCAGGCTTAAGCCTAGTGTATCTAGTTTGAGAGTGTTTTGTTTTGTTGTGAGTAGTAATGTTGATTCTGATTCTCAGTTTAAGGTGGTAGCGTTGATGTCTTTTAACTTAAGTTAATTGGTAATGTTTAGTTTTTTTCACTTTGCTCAGTTTAAGAGCTGGCTCTGTTTCCAAGAAATTCGTAAATCTTGCCACTGTCACCACTGCTTAGTGTTTAACGTTCATATGTGATTTGTAAAGTCAGAGGTAAAGTTGTTTATGGTGTTGAAGAAACAGGAATTTAGCTGTGTAATTATTATATTTCAACTGTAGAAACATTCTTGAGAAAAACATGAATTTAGCTGTGTAATTATTAGATTTAAACTGTAGAAACATTCTTCGGTGTTTAATTTAATGTAGTTAATCAAATGCAAGATTTTTGTGATTCATTTTCACAAGCCAAAATTTTTTATAGACTTGTTTTCGAAATTCCCTGAAGGAAAAAAAGAAATACCTTCCGATTCTCAGAATGCTTATCTCTGCCAGACAGTTGTCTGAGAATTCCTTAGCTAAAAGCCAAATTCTGCACCCTCTTTCTGAAGGTTTTTTGTATGCATTTGTGATGCGCAGGGGGTTTGTAACGAGGGTGACTTGGAGTCCGTTAGGCTTCCACTCATGTAAGAGTGACACCCTGAGCGAGGATACCTTCAGGTATGTGTTTATTTCATTTGTGGCGAATAGCCGATTGACACCATGTTCTGAATGAATATTTACAGCTTCAGGATGTCCGCCAATGGCTGGTAGCCTCTGAAGAACTTTTCCACTTTCTGCCATGGTTACTCCTCTTAAGGTTGCCTAACATTTGGTGACTTTTGGAACATCAAGCATCCCAAGCCGGGGGCCGGCGGGAAGAAGAAAAAGAGCCGGCAGCGGTTCTCAGAGTGGGAATCGGAAGACAGACGAGAAGCAAGACATCGAGCTTTTGCCTAACACAAAATGGCTGCAGAAGTTTTCGAAGAGGAAACCGCCGAGAATCGGAAGCGCATGGAGGACCGAGCCTAAAGATTGAAAGGGCGGAAGGCGCAGTTTTTCCTTCCTATAGTATCCACTAAAATATGTTTTTTTCTCTTCATAGATTTTTAATTGTGGCTTGTCATTTCTAACACCGCCTGGTTGTCACATCTTACTGGCGCTGTTTGTTACCAAGTAAATTTGTGCGGGCCCGCCTTTCTTTAGATGAATTTGTCTTAAAAAGATATGTTCTTTATAAAACCAGTTTTTCTGTAATACACCAAAACTCACCTGTCACGCCACCCCTAGAATGTATCAAAATGTTGTAGAAATTATTGTTTAATTCCGAATAAATGTTAAGCTTAAATTTACCTAAACTTGTTTGTTTTACTCGTAATTTAGAACACTGGAACAATTTAACTTTAGAATGGGTTTTTGATAAATTTCACAACGCGTTGTATTAACCAAAAGTGATAAATTGTTATGTTGCTGCTATGTTTATTATTGATACTATTCTTTCAAACTTATTCGGTGCAATACTGGTATCACTTTACTCGTTTTGATAACTAACTTGTTTTGGTATACACATATTTTGTAACGATATGCATGTCACACCTTTCACCTTATTCAGTGCATATTCAATACAGGTTTAATTACTCTAGCAATGTTAGTATTATGTTTGTACGATCATGGCACCCATGAGTAATTTAATAATGTTAAATTTAAAAGTAATACAACACATTCTACCGTATGTAGTGTTATCAAGAGAGACTGACCAAAGAGTTTGGTGTCTGCATAGCGTTTGTCTGTCTTGAGGATTTTCGCAGCCATTATTTTAGTTCTGTCCAAAGATGTCATCACTGCTAAATTTTCAGGTAACCACCGTTGTATATTGATGTGAATGATATCAGTAATAATTAATATATAATAATAAAAGCGTAATTTATATGCTATGAACAAAAAGAAATAATGAACTGACAATTAATTAACTTTTATTTGTATTACAAAGAGTGCGGAAGCAAGGGCATTATCAAAAGTTTACTCTGATTTTTGTCTCACTGCTTAGAAATTTTAATTTTGGGAGTCAGTTTTATTTGGTAGATATAATTCACTTTTTGTTGCTTTAATGGTAAAAGATAATGTAAAAAAGGAATTTATTTAATGCATTTTATTACAGTACTTTCATCGTGTTCTGCTATTTTACAATATTATTCACAAAATAATTACTTTTTAAGTAATGGTAGTGCTACTTAGCGCTCACATCACAAATGTTGCCATACTTCCATAACCACGTTCTAATTATACAGAATAAGTTTTTAATTATTAAAACTTTACAAATGGCGTATTAAGTTTAATGTTTTAAACTTTTATAAGTATTTCCTTTATGTCAATTTCTGAGATTATTTTTAATATATTATTATATCAGGTCTTTTCTTTCCGCAAATTATGTCACAATTTTACGTATAATGTATTTGTTTTGTTAAAGTAATCCAATTTCATTATTAAGAGATTTAGTTCGAGAAAAATATTCTCTAGTTAGGTTATTTGAATATTGCAAAACACAAGAGGTATGCCTACCTAAGAGAAGGGATGCCTTTGTGGATGACTTTCTACGGCAAATTAGCTCGTTTCACTTTACATATTAAGAAAAAGATGAAACCAACTACTATTTGTTACTTGAGAGATTAAGAGAATGTAGTTATGGTATTAATTTTTTAAATAAACGATAAGAATATAAAAATAAGGAAATTACATTTCATCGTTACTTATATATGAAGAAAGTTAAACTCTCCCTTGTAACAAAAGAATATAAATTAATATTAATTTGTCTCTAAAAGTACAAGTTATTTCATTTTATAAAGAAATCGAATTTTAAATTGTATTTTAAGAAAATTTAACCTAATGCAGAAAATTATATAAATATAATGAAAATTACTATAAATCGATATAGGCCTCACCGATAAACTTTATTTGAAATAATAATTTTACTTTAAATTAACGTATTTCATTTCTTCAAACAAGATAATTTATTTTGCTATTAGAAATTTAAAAATTACATTTAGCCTTCTAATTACGTCTAATTTAATTATTTAACCTAATCACATCTAGTTTTGCTTTAGCGTATCACTTGCAGAAATAGACAATGAAAAGATACTAATTTTTGCAATCTTATTTAAAAACCTTAGAAAAATTAAGAAAGAAATCTTTTACAACGGAATTTAAAAATTTCATTGCGATAACTTGGAAATTCGCGTATTATAAAACATTGGTTCATCAAAGTGAAGTCTTTGCAACCATACAGGCGAAGAAAAGATTAATTAATTAAATGATTTTAAGGTAAAATATAACTTCATAGAATTCTTTTTATTCAGACAGATCTCAGTTCTTTGCTGCATTTAAATAAACAAATAAATTTCTTTGAAAGTTTGTTTGTGGCAGAATGCCAATTCCTGGAGAGTCAATCGGAGGATCTGAAAACTCCGTGTAATTGCCGTACCTTTTACTGTAGGACAAACAAGTATTTCTTTTAATGTAAAAAGCGGAGTTTTATATTTTCGTTACTTTTATAATTTTAACAAAGGTTGTAAATTTATTCCTGCAAAATTAAGTAGTGGAATTACTTCTCTTTTAAGAAATACAGCCAATTTCAATTTGAACTTAAGTAAATAACAGAAATTCAGTTTCAATTGCATAGATTGTGAAATGAAATGCATCAACGTGTTTTCATACTTACTGTGCTAAAACTAAATTTAAAAAAAAAAACTATTTTTATGTTAAAGAATTCAAATAATGTATTTCTCTTCAATTAAAAGTATACTAGTGGAAATGTTCTAGTAAAAAAACAATAAAATTAATAATAAAACATGTATTGATGCCTTTTTGTCACTTTAGAGTTTGAAATCATTTCTGATTTCAATAAAGAAAATCAAATGAAAACTTTGAAGAAATTCCAGTTTAGAGAAAAAAGATGTACTTTAAAGAACGTTCAGCATCAGAGCCTTGTCATTAGATTTGAATATCCGAAACTAATCTTATAACTGCTTCTCCTAAACATTTTTATTACCTTAGAAATTCTTGTTTATGCAGTATTTGTGCCCCATAACTGGCAAGTGTCTGATTTGCCCAAAAACGGTACGGCCCTGTGTTGCATAGATTCGTTTAGATTAAATTAACAACTGTTTGAAATTATTCATTGTAAAATATAATATCTTCATATTATTTAATTCAAGTAAAAAAACTGAATCATGTCTGTATTAAACCAGACGAATAGCAGGAAATGAGTATATCTCATGTTACTTCATCTTTACATCAAAACATATTTTCCGAATTCTCATCTTTGCTTTGCAAAATCATACTAAAATAATTCCAAATGCCCAAGTTAAAACATGGATCTGATCTAATTCCATGTTTCCAGAAATTTAAGGCTAACAAAGAATCATCATTGATTTTTCTCCCTTTTCTATAAAGTTTATGCATCTATAGTGTTTTCTCGGCGATAATTGCTTCATTCTTAATAATAATTGTAAAATTTTTCTTCAGTTATTATATATTAATTATTACTGCTATCATTTAAGTCAGTGTATAATAAGTGTTTACTCACCATATATATTACTCACCATTTCAATGGAGAAATAATTGTGAAAGAGAATGCCCCTTTTGTGCAACTAATATGACTTAAATATAAATATATACTTTCTATAATTTAGTTTCCATAACCACGTTTTCCAGCTACTGACTTTTGTACCCATAACTATTCGTTCAGTATTACAGATTAAACAACAAATCGCTAATTTGAAAACTAAGATAGTAGTTAGCTAATTTAGGAACTATGATTGTGATGATTTAAAAAAACTTTTAATTCAAAACGAAACATTTCCTTACATAGCAAAGTATTCAAATAGGAAAATATCCTATAAATATAGTACTAAAATGTTTTTCTTTCATCCAGTTATCAAAATAATTTAGCTCTTTTTCTGGAAGAAAAGCAATTAAGGAAGAGAGAAATGGAGACCAGAAAACTGTATTAAAAGCTTAATAATTAAAAACATATTCCAAGCCAAATAGATTTTTTAAAAATATTTCTGTTTAGAATGAGGGGGAAGAGGCATTAAATTAAGAAATCTAGTTATTATTATAAGATATGTATTTATTATAAATATTGCACGTCAAAGAGTGTTTATGTATTTATTGTTGTTTAAATATTTCTATTTTGAAAGAGGGAAAAATAGTGTTAAATTAAGAAATACAGTTGAATTTTTAATAAGCTGTAATAATAATTTAAATTTTTAATACTATTTAGAGATGTTGGAAAATTATGAAGTGTCTTTAAATATTAAATTCTTAAGAATGAAAGTGAAATTATACTCAAAAGTACTTGTGATATAATACGCTTTGAAAATGACAATAATATCAATTTGCATCAAATATATTACCTTCTGCATTTTCTGTACACTATGGTTCATGCATATATGTAATTAACATAAATGGATTGCAATTATCTAAGCTTAATAGGTGAGATACAACCTTAGTACGATGAGAAAATTTTAAATGATTATGTTGAATAATTTCAATAATTTAAAATTTTCGAATATTGCGGAAATATTTTAATACCTTTAAGAGTAGAATTTCTTACTGGATCACTAAAACATTGTTGTAGTTACTTGTTCTATAAAATAGGAGTGCATCACGCTAATCATTTAGAAAGTAATTATGGGTTCCGTGACATTCATTTGCATCGTTAATGACATTACATTCCATATCACTTTATTATGCTATATTTATATAACTCAATGGTTTTATATTAAGTCGCAATGAATCGTTGCATAAACCTCGCAGTGTGACTTCACAACAATATCACAGTGCAACTTCACAAAAACGTCGCAGCGTGACTACGCATCAACATTACACTGTGACGTCACAGCAATGTCCCAGTGCGACTTCACATAAACGTCCCAATGTGACTTCACATCAATGTCGCAAAGTGACGTCGCAAAAAACTCACATTAAGCCATTTCTACAACGTTACTGCGACACTAAGATCGTCACTGTGTGACCCACCTGCAATGTCATAGCGATGTCGCCGTGCTGTTGGGTTATATATATATAACGTATATATATATATATATAACTCACATATACCATTTGATACTGATACGTTTATAAAATGATTCTAATGCTAGTATTAAAGGAATTATGAGTGGGTATAGGAATTAATAATCTTTCTTAAAATTTATTAAGGTTTTCTAAACCTATGACCAACTGGAAACTGAAAATGAGCGTAAAATTTAATCAATAAATTATTTAAAATATTTTACTCCTTAATGTTATCTTATCTCCTTTTAAATCCATGAAACGTTTAGTTGAATTCCTATGGAAATTTTTACAGATCTCTTATTAAATTTGATTCGCAAAGCACAATATAAATAAAAGTAAGAAACGTTTAAAAATGTCATTTGCTTCATGATCATTTTTTATTTGAAAAATCGTTTGAAATTGTTTGAAAAAATGTCATTAGCTCTATGAAATTTTTATTTGATTCATTAAACTTGATTCGAAAAGGAAAATATAAGTAAAATAAATGTTTAAAAATGTGATTAGCTTCATTTCTTTGGAAAGCGCAGCCTCCTTTAATATTGAATAGTGTATGTATGGTAGTAAAAAGAAGACAGTTCTCTATCTCTCATTCTGTTTGGTCGATGACAAAACTCAATTAGCGTTTCTCATATCTCGAAAGCATGACTTAAGATACACAGTAGTTTTAGAATTAGCATTGTTTTAATATATCGTGACACGAGTTAGGTTTAGTTTTGGTTTGTTGAGTATGGTAAAGCATGCGAACACTATATGCCTAAGGAATGGGATGTCTTCATAGAGGACCTTTCAAGGATAACTAGGCTGCTTCTACTTTACACATTGGCTAAGCTACGAAAATGCCCATGAAGCTAACCCCTTCGCCAATATGTGAACCAATTTTTGTCCTTTAAGCATTACATTTAACTTTAGAATAGACATCTATTTAACATATTTCAACACCATTAAAGGTTTTCATACAAATGTTTTGATGATATATGCACATTTAAACAAAATTTGCCTGACGAGAAATTTAAATTTCTTCTTTTTTTAGATTTTTTCAAAATACGCATTATTTACAAAAATTATTACTAACTTTATTTTAAAACAAAATATCTGGAATATGCGAATGTTTTAATCAAAAATAGTTTTTTTTAATCTCTTTAGATAAACAGGCGGCCTCCGTTGCCTCATATGAAGAGACGGACAGTTACCACCATGCTTTTTCCGGGATTCGAACCCGGGGCCTTCGGTACTGCAGTCGGCTGTCTTAACGACCATTTCATCTGGGCGTCTTATTGAAAATAACGAAACAGCAAAACACTCAGGGTACCCTCCTTGGTACTAAATTTATCATTAGGTAAATCATGATGTTCGAGTTTTTGGCACGTATGCCACACATAGTTAAAGGTTAAATAATCATATTTTTTTACATCAAATACAAGAACTATCATGAAAATACATACTAAATCTTAAAGGATTGATAGAATTAATCTTTTATTTACAATGTCATATTAACACGCAACGTCACCTACCTAAAATGTTAACTCGGATTTCCAGATGACTTTTTTTGGCCATAGTTAGAGAACACGATTTTCATTGATGTTAATTATAATCGTCTGACAGTAGAATTATAGATCTTAATAATATTATAGTACTCTAATTAACATGAATGATAATTACCAAACGTGCTTATTATTGATGTTGATTACTGTGTAATCAAACTGTGTTGCTCATCTATTTAAGAAAGTTGTAAAGTATTTTCTTCCTTCTTACCGCTTGGCTTCATCGTGTTTTTGCAAAGCACGTCCGGCTAGGCCGGGAGTTCGAATCTCGGTGAGGTTACTGCTGTATTCTTATGTTACCTGATTTCTAAAAGTTCTAAAAGGGCTCTACAATTGTCACCCGAAATAAAAAGGCTGTGGATGGTAATTCGTCACTCGCCTTTTAATTCTTAGGATTTGTCGATTGAGTCCCCTCCTACCCAGTCGTCCTTAGAAAGGGGAAGTATGTAAGGTATTTATTTTCTTTCTCCTTATCGCTCGCCTTTGTAATGTAACTGGAAAGCACGTTCGGCTAGCAAACGAAAGGTCCAGAGAGTCCATATCGCGATGAGGATAGTTTACATTTTTCATGTTTCTAGCTTCGACAGTCCCTAATGTCTTCCGTTGACTAAAATTACTCCGAAACTTCCGTGTGTTATTCGGACATGCTTTTCAATTACACCACGAAGACATTGGGTAATGGGTGAGAAAATACCTTAATACGTGAATCATTTAACAGTTATTTATTTTACACTTCTCTGAGAAATCTTGTAGCATATATTATTTTACTTCATAAACGTGCTAAACAAAATACGTTTTCAACACTTTATGCCTAATTTATAATACACCAAATAAATATCTATGCACATCGAATGCAAATGTCTTTATTTCTTAATTGCACTTTTAATATATATACAAAAATATACACAAATGTATTTTATGTGCGCAAAACGTTTTTTAGAAACAGTAGTTTGTTTCAGGAGTTCAAGATTTATAGGGACTCTCGCCATGTAATACATATGTATATATATATGTGTGTGTGTATATATATATATTCCATGTTTTTTTATGTACAAAGTTTCGTTAAATAATACATAAAAATCTGTTTATTGATAACCATTAATTCAGCAAAATATCTAGATTATATATTAAAGAAAATATTCAATGAAGTATAACAGTACGACTCATGAACGATGAACATGAACGACGACGTTATGGTGGTAATGCAGAACCATTAATGTTTTGCTATTAATTTTCTGAACAACGCGTGTTTCATTGAATTTGAGCAAGGAACTAGAACTCTGTAAGTCTAGTTCAATGATGGGCACACGCGAGGGATACATTAACTTGTCTTTTGCTTTTCTACTGAACCCTGTAATTATTTATTTATAAACTTCCTGTATAAAAAGACTGGTCAGTATAATGGACACAAGCGAAGGGGAATATTCTAACGTTAAAGAAAGAACTGTTATATCCAGAAATTACTCCATACGCGTGCTTAAGAAGTTTCATCAGTTATTTACTTATTACCATTAAAAATGGAAATAGTTACCGAAGGAGTTCCTTGTTTATAAAGGTCCCGTTGTTAACACTCTATATATGCCAAGATGCTCATTAGCCTTTCTCAAATCATTTATAAAGTCTCAGTTAAATGACATGCAACTTCGTGCAGTGTTATGGAAACTTTAGATTAATCTTTCATATTGAGTTATGTTTTTATTTTATTACTTATATTTTCTCTACAAGATTTTCAACGAAATTTATTCATGAATGCGTAAGCATTCATTCATTTTAATGCCCTAAAATAAAATTGTTTTGCTCTGTGTCTGCTTAAACGTTTGGGACTGGTTTGTCTGAAACTTCATTGTTTGGGACTGGTTTGTCCATAGTGAAGAATTTAGGGAAAAACATCAGAAGATATGCATCTGGATCTAATTTCTGGCAGTTAATGCCAACAGCTCGTATAGATAGTTTCAGAAATTGAAAATTAAAATTATATCCGTTTTGCGTCGCAAATGCCCATCAGTGTCCGAGTAGTAAAACCCTCTGAACACTGGCAGTTCGGTCAGAGGTCAGAGTCTCAACGAAAGAGCGCGCTACAGGCGCGTGATTTTCCTAATGTGTATTATGAATGCGAGCCAGTTTCCCCTAAAAATGTCCTTCACGGACATCCATCCTTTTCCGTGTAATACCTAATGGCGGAGCAAGTAATAAATAAATTTACATGTATATTCTGTTTTTGATGAAAATGAATTTCTGCAAACGTAGTACAAAGTTAAATAAAAAAGAATATTCTGATAAGACGTTCTCCTAATGACAGCGAGAGGGGTTCACTCTATGTGCACTGTTAAACGTTCATATGCTACAATAGTTATTTAAATATTAAAATATTTTTATTCGATATATTCGGCTAATGTAGAGTTTTTTTGCGGTAAAAATGAAGTGTTTAATAAAATTATATTCAACAAGATGAAGCATTTAACAAAAAATGTATTCAATAAAAGTACCCATTCAACAAAAATTAAATTAAATCTAGCATTACACACATTCTTAACGCGCACCATTCAGCAAGAATTCAAAAAAGACATTGGAGAGAATTGGTTATTGATTTCGCCAACTTAAAAATCCAAAATCTTAAATTTTGGAACTTAAATTGGTTTCACTCGATAAAGAGTTAACGTACTTAAAGTCTGTAATAACTTGATAAAACACTTAAGTATAAAAAATAAATAAAATTCATTACGTTAATTAATGAAATTTTATGCGGGTGTATGTGTTTATTAACTAGGGTATATTTTAATACTGTAATGGATAATTTCAAAACAAAATCTTTGCTAAACTTGTCACTTGTTATATTTTTATCATTGTAATTTTTTAAATTATACTGACCATATTTCATTGAAAACCATTATGTGCACAGCAAAAATTCTTATTTTCTTTTATTGAAAACTTTCAAATATGTTACTCTTCCCCTAAGTAGTGATACTAAGCCTGTGCATCGAAATACAGATTTTCTCCATCTGAGAATTTTTTATCCGTGTTTATCTAAACTTCCAGTCAGTAAAATGACAATTAGGCATTAATAGTTAAATTCAAATTTTTAAATATCCTACCGTGCAATAATCGCTGTGCAAGACCAGAATGAAAATTACTTTTCAGTGTTATTGCAGATCTAAATTCGTCAAAATTCACTAAAATTTAAGATTCGGCTACAAAATATAAATTATTCGTTTCATGATTAATTATTTCGTATTTGACGAAAAGCAATCATTATTAACTTCACTGCTGGCCTTAGTAAAACTATAAATCGTTAATATTTGGGAAAAATTTGCACTCAAAATTATGAAACTGCTTTCTGTAACCGCTAAAATGTATTGCATAAATTGCTCATTTTTTTGAACTACTGCGTTTTATTGAATTCCGCAAGGCAAAAACTCTTAGAGTTTCTCTAAACTTTTTAACCTGCTTTTTAGAAACTGGAGTTCCATAATTAGGATCAAGTTTAAGGAAAGAAAGATTGCTGCGACCATTTTCGAACAACCTGCATATCTTTTCCATTTTCAGAGTTTTGAGTATTACAATAAAATATACACAATCAAGCTTTCGTATTGAAACTTGGATGAATATTTGGAATATGTCAGACTTGCATTAGAAGATAATTGTTTCACAGAAGTTAAAATAGAAAAGAATGGTTTTTCTTCTAGTACCTTGTTATTAAGCTCTTGATTACCACCTAATACTGAATTTAGTTAAATAAACACCTTTTTTCTCTAAAATGTCTCTTAAATGCTACCTTTTTTTTAACGTGCAAAACGTCTTTTTTCGCTGTTCACATTCTGCTAATCAACTCAGTATGCTTTTGATGCTCTTAAATATATGTTCACAGAGAAATTCCAGATCGATATTATTCAGTATAATGCAGATTTTAATATAATGCTTAGATTATGCATCTTATAAATATTGTTTTTCACACTGAAGTATGTTGAAGAAAAGCATTGCTTATTTTAAAGAGAATGCCAAATAAAAAGTAAATGAACAGTACTTTTCAAATTACTCGTAAATCTTAAAGTTACTGGAACAGTTAGTAATTCAAAAGCATCAGTTCTAATTTGATAGTCGAATAGCATATGATATGTTCAAGAAAGTGCTTGAAAAGTATAGTTGAAATCCACTTGCCATAAAATCTGTCGATTTTATACAAGAGATATTTTTATTTACATTTTTTCACTGCATTTAAATCATCCAGTTATGTGCAAAACTTTAAAATAAGCATATCGTTTATCATTTTTAGTACTGTGAAATACTTTTTGAATTCTTGTTAAAAGTTTAAAAGACTTTAAAACCATTTTAAGTCCTACATATTAAAATTAGGAATTTAGATAGCATTCATTCATTGCTAAGCATCAAAAATGAATGCTAATGAACAGTAAACTTCTTTTAGAAATTAACTGGAAGCTAAACATTTGACAGAAAATAATGAAAATTACAGATGCTAAATAGAAGTTCCTCAGTTTACTTAACAAAGCTGATTTTGAGAGTAAAGTTTTATTTAAAAATTAAACAAATTACGTATACAGAAATTTCTGATCCAAGATGAAATGAGGTTAAAAACAGAGCGTATCAGATGCAGATAAATGCATATTTTATACATATACATAATTTAACCAGTCTTAAATTAGGATGAAAATAACTCTATTTATAAAAGTTATTAAATAATACGGCTGAGAAGAGGATTTGTAATCTTAAATTCTTAGTTTTTCGAAAATTTAATTTTGCTTAATATTTCAGGGTTACAACTAGGAAAACCAGCAATTCATGTTTAATAGCACTTACAAATAGTAATTTAATTCTATTACTCATGAAGTAATTTAAATTTATGAATTTAAATGTTTAAGCAGTTTGTTTCAAAGTATCAGAATAGCGATTTAGATAAATAAGTGTGTTCATGAGTTTTATTTAACCCGCAATTTAAGTAAAAAGTCATTTTAGCTTCTGAAAAAGACTTCTTCACTCCGTTCACTGAAATCTAGGCAGAGAACATCATTTGCCAATTTTATTTAATCAGTCGTAACCTGAGTTTTGAAATTCAAATGTTTTGCCGACATATTACAAGACAAGATTTCTCTGCTATGTACTAGTACGAGGAACACTATTCCTAAAAATATCCTCACAGGAATATCTAGCTAACAGCATAGCTGTCTCTTAATGACCTTCTGAAAATATTTAAGAATGTTGATTGAGTGTTAAATAGAAGAGAAATTAGGTTTTATATATTACGCAAAATTTTGATATAAATTTTCAGAATGGCATTTCAAGGATAAATCCACAAATAAGCCATATAATGCAACAAAACATATATCTAATACCCATCGAAACATTTTTTTCGATAATGACAGTTCTTCAGTTAGCACGAGGATTATGTTATGAAATTATTAACTGACTACATG
The DNA here is from genome assembly GCA_000611955.2 of Stegodyphus mimosarum. Taxonomy (NCBI): domain Eukaryota; kingdom Metazoa; phylum Arthropoda; class Arachnida; order Araneae; family Eresidae; genus Stegodyphus; species Stegodyphus mimosarum. The sequence goes on along the minus strand of KK118795.1, from coordinate 453,810 downwards.
GGTTTGCATTGAACTTTGAAATACAAAGTATAATAAATTAAATATATAATTTCTTGACAAATATTTTTGATAAATAAGGGTATTTCTTATAAAACAAAGAACGTATTTGCTATGAAATGAACATTGTTCTTACCAGCTGTTACAGCAGAGTATGTTATTATTCTGATGTCTAGAAAATAATTCTGTAATTCACGAGAACGTAGCTAGATTGACCAAGTAGATGCGTTTCAAAGGTCATACAAAGCTGCGGTAAAAATGCTAAAAAATAATTGTTGCAGTCTTGTTTCATAATTTACTTTAAGGATATAAGAAACAAGATGTATTTAAGTGGATTAATTTACAGCTAATTACAAAATGCATTCACGAAACCAATTTATTACAGCGTAATCATAAAAAAGTATAAAAGAAAATCCATTAAGAGGGCAATTTTTGCGGCAGATTAAAAATAAGAATCGACTTACAATAATTAATAAAACAGTGATTAGTTTCAGCTTAGCAAGTTCTTGGGATATATTAAGCTCAGGTAATTGGATCACTTCTTGTGTTGAACAGTTCAATGTCACTAATTTTTTACTTATGGGTACACATTATTCAAAATATAAATTGTTTTATTATTAATGTTATTTCAGGACTTAAAATTGATCTTTTGTGTTAGTTTCATTCTGAGTTTCAATCAGATCTTTCTTAAAGGCGTAGCCTTAGTTATCTTTCATCGTAATCTTCAAAAAATGATATTCATTTAACATCCATTTAAATTCCTTTCTCTTTTTTACTCTCTCTCCTTCTCTCTCTCTCTCTCTACACACACACACACACA
>KK118795.1:429051-452884 GCA_000611955.2 Stegodyphus mimosarum | reverse complement strand
TTATCTGATAATTTCAGCTCTCTCCAGCAACAAAAAGAGGTATTTATGATGGAAAATTTAATTGCATCTATTATTTTGATTTTCTGCTCTAATGCTTTCATAAGAGCATATTCTATAAAAATATACATGTATAAACACAGAACTGGAATATGAAGAAAATAGGAAAGAAGTGTCTACATTACTTTTATTTCTGATTTCTCTTAGAAAAGTGCACAATCAAATTAACAGCAAGGGAAACGCTTCTGTTGCAGAGCAAATGGAGCATGCTTACATTCAAATTTAATTTAAAATACGTTTCTTATATGCGAATGTGATTTATTTCTTTAAGGCAACTATAAATGAAAGAAAGATCACTTATAGAATTATTGCTTAGATCATCAAAACTATTCTGCATATTGTAAACGAGATATGACGATATATAACTCCAAATGTTTTCAAAACCCTTAACTTTCAGATATGTACTGAAAGGGAAGAAAATGTAGGTGAGATAAAAGTATATTTTATTTTTAATTTTGCTAGAAGCAAGTATGATTCGCTTTAATCAATCAGTATGCGAGAAATGTTTTATGGTAGGATTATTTTATTCATTCTTCGATAAAGCTCCATAAGATAATTATTGCAAGCGGTCTGTAGTTTACCTGCTCAACTGATAATATTTCGATTGAACATTATATTAAATTTTATGCGTAAAATGGCTTAAACTCTAAAAGCTTAAAACTGTAATTGATGGTAAAATTATTAGCATATTTTAAATTAATTGATGGGAATTAAATTGGTCCATATTACTCTGCATTTAGAGATTCTAACTGAGTAACGTCTTGTTTCATACAGGAAGATCATATTATTTATCTAAGTGATAGGAAAAAGCTTGAAACTCACTGCATATTTGTGTTAAATAAGATAACTCGATATTTATAGCTTCTTGTCATAATTCAAACTAAACTTATTTAACATGCCAGTCATACTTCAAATATGCTTACAATGTAAAATAAAAGATTAATTCTTAAAAGTATTATAAAAGATATTAATGCAATTTAAATTTTTACTCTAGAACTGCAATCTATCGGAATAAAGTGATTCATAATTTACACTAGACTTCACAACACTGTGGGGTTCCACCCTTTTATTTCACAGTTCAATGTAAGGAACCTTGTGCACCGATAAAAGAATAAACGCTTGAGTGTATGAACAGAGACGTAAGACTCAAGAAGGGTTAATTACCCTCTATTTCTCAAATTAAGGATCAACACAGTCTGCTCCTATCTCAGAGCCTACAGCAAAGCCCCCACTTGGGCTTCAACTCAAATTAATAAGAATTAAAACTTAACTAATGCTTTAAAAGATATAGCCGAAGCTATCAGGATTCTAAGTAGTTGGCCCCTAAATCTCAATTAAGTAGGGGAAACTATCAAGGGCTTAAAGACGCCCGAGCGTAGTAATAGCGTAGAGAGAGACGTAGCCCAAAGGCAAACACGCGCTAGTTAGAAACTCTGGCTCTCTAACGAAGTCAGTGATACATAGACTTAAATAATACTCTTACTCATTTGCATTAAACGCGTTTCTGAAAATATATTCTGGTGGGAAATTGTAATCTGAAATTAGGAGAGACAGGAAAGGTGCATAAACTTAAAATAACTGTTATAAAATTAGGATAAACCTTACTTCACAGATAGCAAAGACGTTGTCTTATAATGCCTATGAATTTTGGACTTGGTATACTTCAATGTACATTCAATGCTGAGAATTCTTATGATGAATTAAAGTCGAATAGCATCAGCATATGTAAGCAAAAGTTACTTTTTTTAAATTGTGCACTTCTCAAACAGTCATTTTGAGCGCTTTGTTAGTAATAGACACGTAAATCTCTTTAAAATTCTTCTATTTCTAGCTGGGTTGTAACTAACTCGCAGTTATTGCTTTCTGCTTTAAACCCCAATAATGGCGTTTGGATCTGTTGCAATTATAAGAACAGATAACAGTTCTTTGAGTATAAAATCATTATAGAAAATCCTTTCATTTAATTCCAAATTTGTTGAAAATATTTATTGATGGTTATGTCTTAAAGTTACTTACTGCTACAAAATTTCGGTTATTTTATTTGTATCAACAAATGTTATACTGACGTACATCGCTTTTAAAATTTTAACAATCTGGAATATTATAGAATTAATTTCTATATCAGTATCATGCGAATAAATAGACTGCATCCATGACTTCGAATTCTATCTTAATCAACATCAACAGACTGACAATAGAAACTCCATTTATGTTAATGCTATTATTAAAGTGTTTCAAGTCAGTCTGCCACTATCCAGATATTTTTTTTCTGAGTTCATTACTTTATTTACTAGCAGTACTCACTGATTTTTTAAATACTTCTCTTTCTTACATTTCGACATAAAAGTACCTAAAGATTCTTTGCTTCCTCCCCTTTTTTAGTCATCGACGATTTCCAGATATTTTCTTTATACTCGTATTTAAATTTTTTCTCTTATCTTCAATACAGTACATAAAACATTATCAAATTTTGAAAAAAAAAGCAGTTAATTTATGTGAGTAAGATAAATCGTTTTCCATCAAGGTTATATGAATCTCTCACTCTTTTCTTGTCAGTACTTTACTTTTGTAAACATAGTAAATAATTAAACTGCTCTCCCATTTCAAACCAAGGATGTTAAATGCACTTGCCTAGCAAACAGATCTTGAAGAGATTTATTTCCTACGTATTATTGTTCACATTCATAAGTATCAAACTAATATATATCATGTTTAATAAAAATCATTATTCTGGTTCAATCTGAGTAACATCTCATGTTACAGAGCTGTAAAGAATTAAGGTATTTTTTTCTTTACCTTTTTATGTAAGTAATACATAACAACACAACTATCTGTGTATGTGTAGGTTCCGAATTCGAGAGTGAGCAAGAACACAGTTCATTGTTTGATGGTCTGATATTCCCTATTTTTGCTTGAACATGCTCAAATGCTCCCACAAACATGTGCGCATATCTATGTGTATAAAATGTTTGGCCGATGAAATGATAAATTTTAAAGGGTCATTGGAAACAAGGTAAAACATGACAAAAAAAAGACTGTTTAGAATGAACACTTTTTAAGGTTTTGAGAATATAAATCTACTTAGTGATCTAGTAGGCTAAATATACATGTAAATCTGCGTGATTTATAGTTATTATAACAGGGTATGTATTCAAACACATAGCATGGTATCGAGGCTAGATCCGGAAGAATTACTGAGCTCGTATAGTTAACAGTTCCTCGCCAGCTCATCTCCATTTCATAAATGTCGGACACAAGAATTCACTCGATGGCTATTTCATACATTATTTCTTCTCTACGAAAGGATGCAGAGATTATTCTAGCTAAGCGCCTTTCAGTGTATGCTCATTCAGAATAATCTCTTGTTTGACGGTACGATTATTCTGCAGGAAGTGACATTAAGGTCATCTTAAGAACATGATAACATTGACGTTTCAACATGATATCATCTTACTAAAAATAACCCACTATTGAAGCTGATCTTATCAAAAGTACGATTCTACCTTGAAGAGCTCTGTGATGCTTGCGCTAACCGGTGGCCAGGTCGTGCCATGATTTTCAACCGATAATTATAAGTGCTCAGTCAGAAGCAAAACTCAACGCTCACCGAATACCTACGGACCTAATTTTGAATTCATGAATGCAAGCGAAGAAAGGAAAAACGGAAATGTGAAATTTCTCTTAATTTCTACATTGCCAACTTTCGCCAACAAAAGGTAATAAAATAGAGTTAATACTTTAATTTAGATTCTGAAATTCACTACAGTTTTCGTTTTTCATAAAACTTGGAATTCGCTATGGGTTTGATAAAAAATACAGAGACACGAGTAACATCAAATGACAACTGCTTCTATCGATTGGATAAGAGGCAGAAATTCTTAATTCTCATTTCATATCGTTAGATATTAGCCAATATGTTTGCATGTATTCTTATGCACAACAATAGCAAAAATAAAATATTGGTAGATGAATAAAAATAATGAATGTTTATATTACTTTAAAATTATAACCGAAAATAAATATTTAACTATTAACATAGGACATACAGATGTGTGTTGGCAGGAAAAAGAGTTAAAATTATTGATATTTGTACGCACGACTGTAGAATCATTAGGAATTTTTGATGCTGGAATTAGCAGTACCCTCTCTAGGACTCGAACCTCGACCTCACGAATACACACCGAGTGTGCTACCGTTATACCACCAATACATGTTGGAAGGAGGAAGCAAATACCTTATTATACTCCCCCTTTTAAAGGTGAACTGGGGATTAGGGCACTCAGTCGCCAAATCGGGGTGGTGATGAATTATTGTCAACCACCTTTTAGTTCGGGCGCTACTGTAGAGTGGGGACTAAAAAATGAGCAAGACCCTGGCTGGGACTCGAAACTGCACCTCTCAACTACGCACCGAGTTTGCTACTGTTACGCCGCGGAGGCATGCTGGAAGAAGGGATAAAATGCATTATAAGATTTTGGAAGTTATTTTTTAAGTTAAAATACTTCCATTCTTAATACCTTCTTTTTTATTATATTTTCAACGTAATACTAAACCAAGCAAATTATAATATAAACAAAAAGAACGAGAGTGCATTTTTATTAAGAAAATATTGGAATTTGTGGATAGATTCATACCTGCAATAAATTTTCTGTGAAGTGGAATGGACAAAATCGTAGCGGAAGTGATTATACTCCTAAAACTGAAAACGGAAACATCTTTTCGAATAAATGCGTTATATTTGAGACATAAAAGCCGTAAGGTGGGGAGAGCGGAGATATTACTCTTAGTGAGAGAGCCTCAAACCCATAAAAACCTATTACACTGGATACTAGCTCACCACATAGCTACAACAGCTCAAAAAAATTTGTCAGCGTCGTTTTTAAAACAACGTCCCGAACATTCGTAGATGCTCAACAAAAAAATTGAGCAGGAACAACAGACACATATGTAGGAGAAAAAGTGGGTGGGTACCTGTAACGACATTGTCATGTTTTTTATTGTCTCTAATGGCCATAAAGATACGGTTCCTAAGCCCAAGTAATTCTTAAACTCCTTTGAGTTTTATTGCAGGACATTGGGGCAAGTTCTTCCGCTATCTTAATGGTTACATTGCGTAAATATGGAACTTGGAAAGAGGGAAACGTTTTGTATGAAGGAATGCATTCGAAGCCACATGTCAAAAAATTGGACGCTTTCCAAACGCAATGGAAAGCAATTCCATCGATTGCATATTCCTTACTCAAAAGGAGACCTGCCACAGAATTTGGGATTCTTCGCGCGTGTGGTGGCCTGTTCTCCTTCACTAGAAACCTTATCAACATTTTCTCTCGTCTCCCAGAGCAGTTTTCTTTTAAGAAAACCTCCCCCCTGCCCTTCAAAATGGTTCAATTACATTCCCCTTCAGATCAAAGTCATAAACTGACACATTTTTGGCAAGCTTAGCTACTCATGTCCAAAAAATGTATAAGAGAAAAGACTCACGTGTTAGAACATCGTATTAAACAGAATGTAATACTTCATTTATCTATGTATTCTTGAATTATTTTCTAGAAAATGCTGTGTTTGTCGGATTTTTAACGATGTTATTTTCAATGTTAAAAAATAAATAAATAAAAATAAAATAAAATAAAATGGAAACTTTTGGATCGATATAGCTGAAAACGATTAACTTACTGATTATCTCGCATCGTATTACGCCGCAGCTTTATTTTATTCTAGAAAAATGAATAACCGTAGTAATATTATACGGAAGACTTAACAACGAAAAATTTTATTTTCGGTATGCCATGAGACATGCTCTTATCCTATAAATACCTTATGAAAAATTATGGAATAAATTATAATGTAAAACCTGGTGGAAAATGTTAATCAGTTTTTTTTCCTTACGCAGGGCTCAAATTTTAAGTGGTCTTATTATAATAAGGGCATATTAAATCCCCTAATTATATGACGCTTTGTTACTAGAATAGTACAATAATAAAAACAATTTCCCCTCTATTATCATAAATAAACTACAAATACAATGGTTGATTATATGGTATGATGTCTAGAAGTAAATGCCATCGCTCAGAAAGCCTAATGAAAATATAAGGAAAGCAGTAATATCCTAGTGAAGAAATTAGAAATCATAAACCACATGTCTTGTGAAAGTATTTACTTTCTCCTCATTTTTAAGGCAACCAATATTATTCTTGGGAAAATTCTTTCTACAAACAAGCATCATCTGATGACCATACTTCTGAATGTTTAGCATAGACAAATACATATCCGTATTTAAGTTCAAATGCATTGAGAAATATCTGAATTATTTTGAGCATTATGAGTTGGCTATTTTGAAGTTTTAAGGTCCCGTAAAATTTTTGCCTACTTTTCTTTGATATGTTTTGCTATAGTTTCACTTCTCTAGCGTAATTAGCTTCCTATTTACATTTGCATATAAAACGTAAGGAAGAAGTAAAATAACTATGTATACAACGATGGGAATAAATCAAAAATCCAGAAGAACACTGCTTCGAAACTGCAACAAGGAAGGCATACATCATAACGCAGCATGCTTGCTGATTAGAGTGACATGAAAACATTACGCTTGCTCTTATTCAATAGCGTCAGTTGCGTAAATGATACTTGAAGGTATATGTCTCAGAGAATTAATTTCCTTATGCGTTAAATGTATTAAAATGACCCAAAGGAAGCACCTCTACTTATCGTCGAGTAACTGGAAATCTCGAGAAAAGCAAACACAAATGAATGTGGCATAAGAGTTCTATATCAACCATAGTATCGTGTCACGTGTGTAAGCAAACTGGTGCAGCGCAAGTGCAGATACTCGAAAGTCTAATGGTGGTACTCTATCAAAAACCACAGCATCTAAAATTTATTAGAGACTAGAGAATTTCTGAAAACCATCATAAGATATCACGCCGCAATTAACAATGCACGGAATGATATCTTTTCACTCATTAGTAATATGCAGAAGACTGCGAGTGTAATGAATAGTAATAGGAGCAATCAGGCGTAGTCTTTACAGCTAAAGCAAACTAGGAAAGAGCAGCACACAGTGTGAGAGGAAGCTGTTGTCAGTGCAATGGCATTTATTAACTTTGATTGTGATTCGTGAGTTAAGAGTTGTATGGAAAATAAATCCCGACTTAAATGAGTTTGATCCTTCTGGTATCCATGCACATATAAGTATGCGTCTATAGTATATGTATGTAAAATATAAAGTAAAAATAAATTACCAATAAATTTCTATCCCCATGAGCAATAGGCTTATAAATTTCTTCTTCAGATTTAATTACGTATCTTCCTATCATCCGACATCTGCAGTGTGTTCCGCAATGCCCAAAACATTTTACCAATCCCTTCTCAGATTCTAGACAAAGTAAAAAAACAAACTTTTTACTTTGTCTAGAATCTGAGAATAGTAAAAAAACAAACTTTTTACTTTACTTTTTTACTTTACTATAAACAGCTCTGCTCTTACAACGTCTTTCCTTTTTTTCGCTTCTAGATTCTGCTTCACTAACATGTATAGTCGCTTGTTGACTTGTATAGTCACTTGTATCGACTTGTAAATTGTTTCAAAATGTGATACGTTATATAGCTATTGTAAAGTGCTTATTGAATTCATAAACTTGCCCCAGCTCAGCAGATATGCATTTCTAAGAAATCATTCTTCAGAAAATAAATTTACACAGTGGAAAAATTGTTTTGCGATTTTTCAAAAATGCTTTCAATTTCAAAAATGCAAAATTTCAAAAATAGCAAAAACAACATAATTGCTACAAGTAATCACCCATCACGACCCGGTTAACTGCCAAATAGCTAATGACCTTTCTTTCTCCACAAAAATTTCTCCATGTTTCTTCATTTCCACAGCCTAAATTGTTACCTGTATATCTAATCTGATAACGAATAAATACAAAGTAAAATGCAGTTCAAAAACCATATGCAATTATGTGATGATAGCTGCCCATCAGTGTGATGGCATTGATGGCAGCACTCAAATATAAAAATACACATAAACATTTAAATGCATCCCATACTCAACTCAAAGTAAATCATTCAAAATAAAATCGAGAACACAGAGCCCAACTGCATGAAAAAGAATACAAAATGCACACCAAAATGAAGAAAGGTTATTTGCATCCTTCTCCGTATCGTCTTCAACAGGCTGCTGCAGCGAAGGAAATAAATGAATCAGCCTATTTCTGAACTCATAATGACAAGAATTATAAATTAGAATTTAGTACTTCAATAAACCTGTGAAGTAATTAGGAATTTTGATGCTGGAGACATGAAAATTGTGCAATGTTTTCACACGGACTCGAGCCTGGACCTCTCTAATATACGCCGAGTGCGCTACCGTTGCACCACGAAGGCATGCTGCAAGAGAGGAGGGAGAAAATACCTTATAAACTATAGAAACTTAATCATAGAAATGTGTGTCTTCATCAGGCCAACCCTTACAGTCTGGAGTGTGTAGTGTGTAAAGAACTAAAACTGCAAAGAAAGAACACCAAAACCATAAATCTGCTTAAACATTAGATAATCTAAAATGATTGTCGAGCAGACTCTGCTTAAATAACTAACTCTTCTGTATACAAGTAAAACAACACTTGAAATATAGGATACAATGCACTTAGAAAAAAGGGCGAGTTATTTTTTTTTACTTTACAATATTTGTATATTTGTGTGCATGTAAAATTATTATTCATACCTTTTATCATTATTTATTGTTTAGTAATTATTTTAATTTGCTTGAAGATACAGACCGTGCGAAACTGAAGGTATACCTGGCAATAGGTTTACCGCCACCTACAGCAGCGGTATACAAAACCGTCAAAAATTCCTCAAAATAATATTATTATGAAATGCAAATGAGGAAATTAAGAGAAACTTAATGGAATTCGATAAACCCTGAAAATAAACCTTGCTCTCACAGTATCATCAGTAATCAACAGCGATAATAACAGCACATTAAAATTCTACAAAATTTAACATGTTAAATATAGATCTAAAACAGGCGAATGATTGCTATAACTCTGAAGAATACTTTTATTTAATCTCATTTTTAAGCACATTGTTTATACTTAACAGGTTTTTTTCTCTCGATATATTATCACCTAAAAATAAACAATTTCTTTCTTGGTCTCGAATTTGAAATCTACTGACATCCAGATAGATATATGAACTGCACCATAAGGGAACGAAAAAGGAATTTCATAATCTCTTATAATCTTTTAGGACGAAACATATGTGGTTAAGATTATTTTGGTAGAGAAAGGGTGTTTGTTATAGAAAGAAGTTGTGTGTATAGAATATTATTTGGTGGAGAAAGGGTATTTGGCAGAAAAAGGGTATTTTATAAAATACAGAGCCTGTGCAGGTAAGTAGCTGAGGAAATATCATCATTCAAGAAATTAAACTCCCACTATCAGTCAATAACTATTAAATAAATTGAATACACTGTTACAAAAAAGTAGCTTTGCAACTACGTAGTATATTTCAAGTACAATTTGTATTATCTTGTGAATGAAATGACTCACATCCATATCTACATCTAATCAGTCTGATTAAAAATATTATTTCAGTTAAACTATATTAAACTTTTTTAACTACAGTATCCTTAATTATAATACATTTACCAAATAGCGCAACTCAGGGTCTTTCCTGTTTTCGAGCTTTTCATTAATACAGCGATATTGGAGACTTAGCGCCTTGGATGTGGAGCATTATGCTTACCGATTGCATTTGTTTTGGATTTCTTATCTAGTTGAGGTATAATCTAAAACTGAGAAATAACTTTTTATAAAAATAATATTGAATGATTAGTTTTTATTAATATTCGTTTGAATAGGAAACGAGAGAATTACTTTTAAACCTCAGAACCGAAGAGACGTTTTATATGTCACATGTAAACTGGCGAGAAGTTTAAAATTAAAATTAGATTCCTTATTTTTTCGAAGAATTCAGAAATGGAGCGTATTAAACCATTCACTGACATATATCCTTTGTAATTAATTTTTCTCTTTCAGTGCTTCTAAAGTCATAATGCCTCTAAAATTAAATTTTAATATTATTAAGTCAGATAAATAATCCAGAAATCAAAGGTACTAAAGGCAGCAACCAGCAGAGAATTCTTTTAGAAACAAAGAAGAATATTATTCACTTTCGTTGATTAAATTTCCATTACGACGACGAAGATGAAACGAATGACACTTTAATATGTTTTCTTTTTGCGATGGATTGGTTTTCATTGTACTTAATAAAATAATCCTTAGCAATTAAGATGTCAACGTCATTTTTAGCTTCCAACCATCTCAGGCTAAATGAGATGAAAAAAAGTACACTTGAAGAAACAAAAGGACATTTTTCCTCTATGGAAACTATATGTTTCTTTTAGAATTTGAGAAAAATCAAAGGTAATCAAATTTATGGTGCTAATTTATTTTACTTCAATTATAGTTTCTAGGCGACTCTATCTTTCAGAAGAATTGGGATAAGAGATAAAGTACAATTAGCAGTTGACGGTAGAATTGCTAATAACGGATTTTGTTTTAGGTACTATCAAAAATATTCGTTTTAGCAAATTCTAAAGAATTTCAGGAAGTCTTGTAGAGGCATTAGGTTATTTTAAAGCAAGAGACATGAAAAATGTGAAATGCCCTCTCCGAGACTCGAACCTGGACCTCCCCAATAAGCGCCGAGTGCGCTACCAATACAAGACAAATGCATGCAGAAAGGAGGGAGAATATACCTTATAAGTCTGTCTTAAAGAAATTTTGCTGATAAGTGATTTTGCTTATATATATCCAGTACTTCCGTATACATGATTTAATTTTGATAAACAATAAAACAGTACTGATAAAACTAAACATGAAATGTATAGGGCAATACCTCTACAGTTTTCTGAGTACTGAGCATGCAGTTTTAACGTACGATTACATTACTCCATAATGATCTGAAAGCAAAATTTAAGAGGCTATTCGAGGTGCGTGAGAATGCTTATATTTTCGAATTTACTAATGTTGAAATCATTCTAAATCCATCGTTAGATAGATGAAAGAGCGCATTATCAAACATAAAAAGCAGATAAATAGAAATAAAAATTAGGCAAAGGGTTTACGTATCTTAACGCGTCAAAAAGAGCGAAGTTTTGGTGAAGTCAAAGCTCCGTGCGCATACGCGACCGCTTGTAAGATCGTCTCGTCGATAGTCGCGCACAGACAGTATGTGTGTTCAGGTCATGTTTGCTAGATAGCAAGGTCGATGAAGAGTTTACTGTAGATACAGATGTTTCTGTTTTATGATATGGGATTTCAGTGTAGACGTCAAGAAATGGAAAGAAAAGGCATCTGATTTTATGAAATATCATCAATATGGTACTTAGTAACTATCCAAGTACACTTGGCAATTCCTTTATATATTTAACATTTACTAGAAATATAGCTGCAGGCTCCTTAAATTATATATCTTATTTCTTATATCATTAACCAATTTTACGTGGGGCCATTTTCAATGAATAAATGTAATAAATAAAATATAAAATAAAATGAAATACATACATGCATAAAATATTAGGTTTGGTTTTTATTTGTTGTATAACATCCTCACACTTCCGTTAGTAATCTCACGCATTAAACACCTGCGGCTCTTTAAAGTAAAAGAGAGAGAGAGTCTACCGTCTAATTTTTAATACTATTTTAATATTGCTCTAAGCTTGCAACATTCAGAGAAGTAGTAATTCATCAGTTTTAATTAAGATCAACTATCTCTCATCGCCCTCATTTTTCTTATTATATTCCTCCCTAATTTAACAGTCATTTTACTTGTATTTAGGCCAGTGCTGTTTGATTTAGCAAATGCATTGTTATTTAATTTTAGCACCCAAAACGACGTTAATTGACGGCAATTGAGTACTAATCGCTATGCTACTTTTTATGGTATTTACATAAATTCATTATTTATTTAATAGAGCTGGAAATAAAACTTTATTAGCCCAACACTACAAAAATTACGTTTTGAATGGGAAAATTTTTGTTGTCTAACAGTATAGTATTTTAGTAACAGCGCATATTAACACAAATTATGACTGCAAACGTTTTCAAAGACGAACACACTATTAGAAATTGTAAGTAACTCTGTAGTTTTTATTCTTCTACGAGTCGATAAATAAATAGATTGAATTTTTTTCAAAGCAGAACAGAATACATTTTAACGATATGTAAGTTAATATTGCTACAAACAAATACTTTTGGCATTATTGAATTTTAGTTGTATTTAAGTACGTTAGATGTTCCTTTATCAGTAACAGGGAAATGATACATAAGGGAAAATTTATTTCATAATCGAAAATAATCATTTCAGTTACTAGTAATAATAAAAGTAAATATTCATATGTTAATAAAAGCATTCTTGTTCATAAAATACAGATTAGCTCAAAGAAATATGCAAACAGTTTAGAAGTATTTCCTTAATTCTATCGTAAAGCAAATGAAATTTATGTTATGAAACATCTTTGAACAAAGAACAGTTGAAAAAATTTTGTATAAAATACTTCAGAAACATACTTTAAACTTTCTGCTTAAATTCATTTAAATATTTGTATTTAGGTCCAGCTTTAAAGTGCTTTCAATTGCTACAAATTCGACATCATATTTCAATATACGGCTCCAAAAGATACAGGAAATGAGAAAAACAGATGGCAACTTGTGAGTCTGTACTTTATATATGGAGCAACAACGCTGGAGAAGTTCAATATCTTCGGGCAGTTGGCGAAGGAGGCGTCGTCTGGTAGACTGTAAATGTCGCTTTCTCATAATGCACTAGTGACGTGTGACCTCTAGCTGGGAATAGTGCTCCTTAACGACTCGCCGTAAACTTTCTGGAAATCGAGGGAATTCTGGAAAAAAACAGGCCATGCAGCGATAAGAGTAGAAGATGGAACCTGAGGAGAGAACCAAAAGATATGATGCGAGTCCCATCAATGCTACTGAAACAACCTTCTATCCCGGATCATCTATAAAGGGAGCATTTTTCGGCCTCCCTCTACTTACTACAGGTTCCAAGATCACCGAAACCAAGAATTATTTGCCATAGTGGCAACGTTTCCCAGAGCGCGTGTTTCACGACTTTGCCAACGCTCCTGATATTTTTATGGTTTTTTTAAGCGTTTTATCGGTTCGATTTTTGTATTCCCGGCTTATGTGAGCAGTAAAAATCATTTATTGCTTGGATGGAGATGAATTATTCATGATTTTTTTTAAGGATGTAAGCTCGGTTTTATGCCGTCCACTCGAGAAAAGCGCTGTAAATAACGGATTGAAATTCGCAAGTTTCGACGTATTTTAGGAGCTGAATGCTATACTTAAGCTTTTGGCTAAGGTTTGAGGTTAAAAATTATCTCTAATTTGCTCAAATGTGTCTCTTTGTGGGACAAGTTGCATAATACTTCAAAAGCGTTGATGTAATTTATTATGAAGGTATCTCCTCGGGTCTCGAGTACATTATGAATGAGAGAATAAATCATTCTCAGAAAACGGCTAGCTTGAGTCAAATCGCTTACGAATAGAATTTCTTAACAAAGGAGTAAAGTATCGGTAATAGAACTAGACCATTCCGTAATTTTTGAATTTTTATAATAACTGCCTGTAATAAATTTAATCTTGCTATCTTTTCCGGCTACCTTTATTGTAGTTAAATTGCAGTATTGTCTTGCTATAAAATATCTTTCAACTTGTTTTATAATTTTTAAAGAATGCTTGGGCCAGTTTACTTGATTATTTATTGCAAGACTGTACTGTATTTTGTATGGTACAATGCAGCTACAAGTACACGTTGAAGAGATCCATGGGCATCCCCTTATTACTAACTGTCTTGAAGTACTTGCTTGCACCCACGGAGCCTCGACGTTTCTCTCAGGGGCTTCTAATAGAAGACGCTCGGATCCCACCACACCGCGGGTACTACCACTGCCAGCAGCACCTTTGGGGGCTCAACTACTCGTGCTTTATTTAAAGCTATGAGTAGTTACGTTATCATATATACATGGTGGTGCATAAATATTATGTCTACATAATGGTGCAACAGTCATTACATAGTTGTTACATATATTATTACTGCACTTGAATTACCATTGTTTCCACATTTTGCTGAATATATTATTTTGTGCATTGAAGTTCTGCAGTCCTTTCAATCTGTTCTGTTTCACAGTAATTTTACGTAAACAACTTTTTACACGTACAGCAAATTTTTACATGTAGTTAGCTTAAGCAGTGCGTTTTTCCATGCGTTTTGCTTGGGTACAATAAACAATCGGAGTCATTTTGTGCGGTTGAAATAATGACATCAATGTAAGAGCTGGATAGCAAATTTTCATTTTAGCTAAATTATTTTCGTCATGTATGTTGTAATGAAAATTATAAACTGATTTGTATTTGCATGCTACATATCAAACAATGTGACGTAGAACTGTGGATATGCTGTGATGCATCGGCACGGCGTGTCACACATGTGTCATATATAATACATATTTAATAACAATGTGTACAATAAATGCAACCTAATGTCGTATATTTAATAAGCTGAAAGTATGAGACATTTTATATTATATTATGCACACTGTATGTGCTGACAATGTGCAGTACTTCATGCAAACCAAAAACATATCAGTAATGAGCGCATTTCATTCAACAACATTAATAATAATTTTATTTATATAATTCCATTATAGCATGTATAATTTATTATACATGCTATAATGCACACTGAAATTATATTGAATTTATATGCAACGTTGTTTTAAGTGCAAGTCGCAACTATTGATAGGCTCTAAAATATACTTTTGATAGCTCAGCGGTATCAAAACTTAGTAGTTCTCCACGTGTACTTAATAACAATTAATTTCAGCAGAGTTAGTACATATCTGTGTAAGGCTCGCACCTCAGCCGGTGGTCATCCTTAGCTAAATTCCATCCCGATCAACATTACGTATACATTGGGTCAAATTACGTGACCAAAATGCATAGGAATCATTATTTATAAACTAAAAATGTTAAATATTATAAGGATTTAACATTTTCATAACTATGAAAGCATTATTTAATTAAATATGAAAGAAATTTTTTTTATTTTATTAAACTACTGGCACGGTTTCTAATTACTTCATTAAAATTAAAAATATGTTTGTTATTTAATCATGGGAAAGCACTGTCTGACTAAGGAGAAATGGTTTTAAAAGAGTAAGAAAAGGAAGTTTACAGTTACACTGAATGTAGGAATTTCCTCAAAAACGCTTAGTTAGTAGCCCTTTCAACAGCTGGGAATGGATCTCAGAATGCATCTGGTAATCCTTCGTAACTTTACTTACTTGGCTACTAATTTGCATTAACTTACTAAATAAGAGATAGCTTTTTATGAACACCATTTTGTGGCCTTCAAATGAAAACGTAAATACATATGTCAGCAAAATCATAAAAGGAAAAATTATATAAGGTGTTTCAGTAAATCTGTTACAAATTTTCAAGACAGATATAGTACCCCTAGACAATGGGAAATCACATAGTAATGCATGGCCTAAAAGGATTTTCTGGCGCGGTAGTGACAACCGAAAAACCAAGAAAGGAAGAACATTAACATGGTAAGGAAACATGTTTCTCATCCTTGGTAGGGCAGAAATCAAGAAATAAGAAGAAAAATAGACAACGATAATTATCAAAGAAGGTGTTTGAACCTACGATCCTGGACCCTGATGAAGGTCTCACATCTCCAGCACATGGAATATATGGGACTTCCCCAGCAGTTGCCACGATGTGTGCTTCTAACGGGGGTTTCGCACACCCGTGTCTCGACGTGTCCCTCCCCAGAGGAAGTAGTCAATGCAAGAGAGGTCTGGCGATCTTGCTGGCCAATGCCCAGACCACTCTCCCGATAACATGTTGAGGATACGTTGCGAACGTAATTTCGAACACCTTAATTCATGACGATCGTCTGTTTTCGTTCGTATTTCTTGGTTCCTGCTGCACTACGTATTCTCACCATGTTCGTGTCTCTCCTTTCTTGTGTTTTGTGTTGCAACTACCACGCCAGGAAAGCGTTTCCGACCATGCATTGTTATGTGTTTTACTATCACCTAGGTGTACTTCAGCTCTCCTAAAGTTTTGTAACTGATTTTCTGAAACACACTATATACGTCTAGTAAATTGTAATCTAGAACAATTTTCTTACATAAGCACTGCATTGTATTAAAAGCTTAAGTAGAACAAATTTGAGCATATATATATATATATATCAGCACACGCATACACACACATATATTATATATATATGCTCAAATTTCTTCTACTTAAGCTTTTAATATATATATATATCAGCACACGCATACACACACACATATATATATATATATATAAAAATTATTTAAATCACGTCAATTAATTTTTATTTAAGCCTGCTAATTGAAAGTAAACATATTAATTATTTAAGCCATTGTTCTTTCACTGACAATTCTTTGAAATGGAAAAAATTGTAAACATATACGCATATATATATACACGCATCATACACGTACAGATGTAGACAGGTAGATGTGTTAAGTAGGCGTTACGTTATTTAGCAATAACTTGGGTGATTTTTCAGATTCTAAAAAATAGAAAAGAGCACATCATCTCCTCTAGTAACTGAACATACACTGATAACTCAGTAATATCTAATTCAACTTGAGCTATGCTTGATAAATCTTTTATTCCTACCGTATTTTATCTTTTCCATTTCAAAATGAAATGAGATAATAGTAAGTAAAATTACATTAATGAATTTCATAATTTAATGATTGTACAACGCGATTGGTATATATAAGACAGAGAATTTTTATTAAAGAAATAATATGTATTAAAATGCATTTGAATTGGGAATTAAAAAAATTTATTCTTCAAAGAAAATTCAAGTCCTTTTAAAAATAAACGATGCAGAACGTTTGAGTTTTTAATCTGATTTAACGGTTTAAAAATTGCGTAGCATAATTTAATGAACATCCTAATGAAATTCCGTGTTTAATCTATTTTAACGTTTGCTTTTAAAGTAATCAGTATTTAAAATAATTTGCTAACATTAAACATTAAATTTACATTAAATTTAGTAGCAGTGAAATTAATAAATTATTTAATATACTGTTAGAAACGTTATTTTGTTATTTTTAATTACAATCGCTTTGAGATTTCGTTGTAATAGGGCATATATTATTCTAAAATGATTTTTTAAGAAAATGGCGTGAAACCAAAGCGACTTTTCTAGAATTTAGAGGAAAGTGTTTGTTTCTAGTTATTTAAAATTATTGCGGAAAGTATCCATATTTATTGTAAGACATTAAAATTAGGAAAAGAATTCAAACAGATCATTCAGGACGTAAAATATTTCCAATCAGATGATGGTATTAAACACCATTTTTTTTCCTTGTTATCTTCTTACTATATAAAAATGCATACGTATGTTTATTACAGAAATACGTGATATATGACCTAAGCTGTTATATATAAGTAATATACATGATATGATATATGTATTTCATTGCAGATAGCTGGATATTAGATAAGAGTTTGGCTAGGGAAGGCACTACCTATTTTACCATCATGGCGAGAGTGGAACGAAATTAGAAGACAGCTTAAATACGAATAGCTTAGCAGATGACTGAAATTGGGGGACATATTGGTGGCTTTTTGAGCAGATGTAATTTTGGAAAAACCACAAATGCCCTGATAATCCCAATAAGAATTTATTTTCGTTAACACTGTTTCGGTCTACATCATTCTTGGGTGCGTGATGTACCTCCAGAATTTTTATATATACTGCTTACATTTTAAATAATGGAGAACGCCGCAAGCAAAGAGACATGATTTAATTAAGCATGAGCAAGAAAGTGCATAATATCGTGGCTGGAGTATTTATACGTTTACCTCCTTTGTTTTAATCCCGCACAGTGATCAGGCAGGAGTTTTTGCATTGAGCTTACTGCTGGGAAAGTGTGACATCAATGCAAATGCCTTGAAGGGCTTGTATTTAAATTGGAATCAAAAATATAGATGTGTAATGAAAATTAAGTTAGTAATTTAGTAATTTGGTAACAATTTTTCTTAATATGTATAATTTATGCACATATATGTGTAAAATGTATGCACACACACATATATATATATATATATGTACAAAATTCCTGAAAGAAACTAATTGCACACCGCTATTGTTAAAGTTGGTTTCCTTATGAAGCAGCCTGCAAATACAGTATGATTGGTCATATTGTTATCTCTGAGAGCTGCATGAGATTAATTCTTAGCACGTAATGAGCTTTTAAAAATCATTTAATGTTTTTTTTGCATACTTACTTCTTAAAGTAAATCAATTACATTTTCTTATAACAGATTTTCGTGCGGATAAGTCCGTCGCATTGCTTTCACTGTTCGATTCTGTAAGGAACGAATTCCTTTATGATAAATACTTCTGCATTGCTCTGAACTGTATAGTTCTATGATAAACATATTTTTTTCGCTTTACAGATTTTATTTCCTGACTTGCTGAAAGTAGTCCAAGGATGCCTACAATTTTCCTAAAAACAAATTACCCTTACTGATGAAGAAATATAAACTTAAAAACTGTGTTAAAATCTTTCCATACAAAGAATGCGATAAAAATTGCTTAGTAATCAACTAGAAATGAGAAAAAGGCATTTAATCTACATATATTGGAAAATATATATAAATATAAGTGGAATACTGCTTATTTAGCAAAGAAAGGTCCTTAAAAGTTTTCAATAATTATCATTGTATTCCATAATTTATATTTAGACGATAGAAAAGAGACATATGAAAACATACGCGCAAAAATGGGGCAAACGATCATTGTGTCGTAAGCGTAGGTTCTTAAATTTGAATAACATCATTCTAATAATCTCAAACTTATGAGCACGTAATTGAACACCTTTCTGAATATTAATTGAATATTTGTCTTATATGTCTTTTGGCAACATACGTTTTCAAGAAGGGTTGATGCTCGGATTTCATTCCTTCCTGATTTACTCGTTTGGAAATTCCACTGATTGTTTCCTCCAAACTCATCTGGTGGTTATAATTTCAAATTATTCAGTAACTAAAAGTATGCGTTTAATAAAGGCAAGCTTCTTTAAGGCTTCTGTAAGGTATTTTATATTAATTAGCCAATTATTATGATTTAAATCCTTACTAGAACTTCTCCTTTTAGTATTCCGCAATAGAATGCAATATCGTTATGTGTATATAAACTGAGTTTGAATGTTAGATGAGACCTTCGGACAACCGCATTTGGTGCTTTTTACTCTCGCCAGCTCTGCTTAAAGTTATATTTCGGCATTAACGTTTCGCTATCGGATGCTTTAAAATATGTGTGGTTGAGCCAGCTTAAATAATGTACCCTATGTGTAGATTATATTACTTAAATTATGTTGTTTATGTTTGAATTTAACTTTTGTTATGTTAATTTAAATACCCACAATTAGCAGAAATTTTGACTGCAGCACAAGTTCTTCCTGTTCTGTTTAATTTAAGACTAAATAATAAGGTTATTTAAACCTCCTTCAGTATACTGGGACTTGTTTCAGACTCAGCAATAACTCGTTATCAGTCTAGTACGATGCAAGACATTCTTACAAGTTCCCAATAACAGTAGAACCCTACATACCTCCAAAAGCATTCATACACACTGCTCGACATTGAAACTGCAACACCAAGAAGGAGTGTTCAGAAATTTATGCAAATTTTAGAGTAGACGCACGTCACTGAGTTATGCGAATAATGTGAAATTCACAGCTCTCCCACGCACGTGAAGTAAGATATAAGGGAAGGAACGTGCAGAATGGACAATATTCGTGTCGTTATTTCTGCCAGACGAATTATCGAAGAAAGTTGGTTGTTATACCGGAGGATACGTGTAACAGGAGAGAATGCCATGCCGCCGTCAACGAAGGCACTTCCAGCAGATAGACGATTTTACGAGGGATACGGTGAGCAGGCTGAGAAGGGCGGGTTGGTCCTTACGTCAAATCGCAGCTGATACCCACATGGATGCGAGCACGGTGCATCGACTATTGCGAACATGGTTGGAACAAGAGAATGTGGGAAGAAGGAGGGGTGCAGGTACAGCCAGAGTGACGTCAGCACGCGTGGATCGACGCATCCGCCGACAAGCTGTGGCGGCCCCGCAAGTCCCTTGTACCGCGATTCTGCAGCATGTGCAAGATACCCTAGATGTTCCCGGGTCGACCAGAACCATTTCCCGTCGATTGGTTGAACGTGGCCTGCACTCACGTCTAATCCGTCACTAACTGTGGAACGCCCCACCGCGCGACAACGTGGCATAATGATTTGGGGCGCTATTGCCTACGATTCCAGGTCACCTCTAGTTCGTATTCAGGGCTCTATGACGGTCCAACTATACTTGGATAATGTACTGCGGCCGGTGGCAATCCCCTATCTTCAGGGGCTGCCTCATGCAATTTTTCAGTCCGACCACACAGTGCTCGCATCTGCCAACATGCTTTGCAAGGTATACAGATGCTTCCCTGACCACCGTACTCTCCTGAACTGTCACCAATCGAACATGTGTGAGATGTGATTGGACTCCGTCTGCAGGCTCTGCCCCTGCCTCGTTCAGAAGGCGAACTGTGGCAAATGGTTGAAAGGGAACAGAGAGCCATCCCTCAGGACACCTTCCGCACTCTTATTGACTCTATGCCTAAACGTGTGTCTTCGTGCATCGCTATCCGCGGTGGTCGTACATCCTACTGAACCGAAGCCGTTCTCGCTTTGTATTCTGACTATCATTTTGAAATAAAGATCACTTATTGCTGCTTGCTGTCTCTGTCTTTTTTCCAAATTTCATCACTTTCTGACCACTCCTTCTTGGTACTGCATTTTCAATGTTGAACAGTGTATATCAATAGGCAGCATTCTCTGATCCGCAATTTTGTTTCCCATAATAATTATAATTTAATTCTTTCAAGAACACTGATACAGATATTTATGGTTTATATTTATGGTCAAGATGATCAGTTATCAGTGCGATCAAAGGGAGAATGAAAACCAGATTTCAACTAACGTAGGATGTAAAATTTCCTATGTTTTATGTCATAAATCATTCTGAATAAGTTTCATTATGTCTTACTAGCTTCATCTTACTTAATTTGTAAACCGTTATTTTATGCTATCGAAAACACAGATACCGATTAGTTTTAGGAAAACTAAAGAAAGTATTTCTTAGCGGAAATGTGTCAGGATCTTAGAAAAGCACATTACAAGTAAAATGACAATCGTACAAAATATGTTCAGAAATTTTAGACCTGAATTATTAAAATCAAAATTTGAAGAACAAAATCAATTTTGTTAAACTTTAAGCCTTTACTTTATCAATATAAATCATTTTAGTTACATCTCTCGGCATGGCTGGAGCTTTTAGATGCATCGGTATAAAGTAAATTATTGAATAAATTAGACTCCCTCGTTAAGTTCTTCGGACTTCTTAAATTTATATCAAATTTACCTTTTAACATGAGATTGCAATTCTAGAAACAACTAGTAGCTCGCAGGAAAAAAAACCTGTTCAAAAACGAAGATTCTTATCTGCAACTATGTCTGTCTATGCAACATCGAGCACTATGGTAAACGTACTTCGTGAAAGAATAATTTTACCCCTGCTGAAACAACAGCCACTTCGAAAGCTATATTATTAGTTTTCCACCACGAAAAACATTGATCTAAACTTCAGATACACTGTAGGTTACTGGTGCATATGTAATAATCTGAAATAAACTCCAAAACAGCCTATAATGTATTTCTGCCACCTTCTTGGCATGCTTCGTGGTGTAGTGGTCAGCACGCTCGGCGCGTATTCGAGAGGTCCGTGGTTCGAGTCCCGGCGAGGACATTCCTCATTTTTCACATATCCTGCTACGAAATAACTTAATGTCTATACAAACCTTCGATAAAATTTTCGAGAAAAAACAAATTATTTTATTTTGTATGCGATAAAATAATTTGCAAATATAACTTTAAACTTTATTTCAGTTATAAATTTTGTTACTTCATTTAAGGATAATCAAATCATAATGTAAATGTACTGTTTCTTTTAAATACAGTGGAAAATATCTCTACTTATGCATCTAACGGCATTGTGCACCAGGTGTTAAATGTATGAAACTTAACTAAGCTTCAGCTTATTTTTGAGTTATGGTACATCTCAACAACCCAATAGTAGATTATGTCAAGAGAAAAATGTCACAAACTATACAGTTTCAGTTTCATGAATTACTTTTAATTCCAAGGGAAATTCTTTAGCTTAAAAGTTATGAAAATCCAAAGAAATATTTTAAGATTATTTTTTCTATCAAAATTAAATTTATATGCACATTATCTAACACATGCAAGAACAAACAAAAATTCTAATATTATGTAAAACATAATATGAAGCAAGTTGTTTACGTATATACTTTGGAGGACTTAAAGCGAAATTTTAACTCTAATTTATTAATAGTTTGAAAGTTACTTCATTTCAGTGGCAAAGAAAAAAAATATACTACTTTATTAAATAAATGTTCAAACTGATATTCTGCTAAATAACTTATAAAGAAATATAAATATGTAAATTGTAAATATTTGCAATATGCTTGAAATTGTAATAAGCCTTTGTTTTTCATATGTTATTTTTCTTTCTCTTCCTTCAGTTTCATAAAACGTCAAAGTTTCAATTATTTTAAAACTATATATTGATTAATATTATTTCTCTATGGTCTATTTCTTATCTTACTATTTCTATCAAGAGAGCATTAATTTATTTCTAAAGACTTAAAAATAAAAATCTACACAAAGTGATGTGATTCGAAATTTAATTTTCTGTCAAAACCTTTGAAATCCTTAAGAGCTTGATTCTTCTATCGTTTTTCAAGGTCTTGTTTAAACGCTTTGAACCTTCATAATACACTTCCAAGTTTAATAGAGTTCGAGTATATTAATCATACGCAGGAAAATATTCTTTACGTTATTTGTGAACTACGAGAAAAATAGAGAATACTAAAGATTTTCCCAACTGGATTGCAAAAACATTTTTCTTTATAAAACATTGCAAAACAAATTGTATTTTTTCCCAAAAACATTTTTACGTAGTGTTTGAAATGCAGCTTAAGGAACATCAGTTATTGTAATATGTAATTGTACCAGCCGCAATAAATTTATAAATATTCATTTTAATGAATCGAAACAACAATCATGTGCAATGAGTCCTCAAAAGAAAATTTCTGTGTTTGATCTGTCAAGACTGCTCAGTTTTTATTTGAAATAAAATTAAAGAATCACACATTTGTTAAAAAATTATATAACATTACAGTGCTGAGAAAATAGAAAAGAGGAAAAAAGCACTTGCGAAGATGTCAAAAATTAAAGACATGCCTCTCGCGAAGTATTAGATACTTTAAAACATTTCTTACCTTCCTAATTCTTCGGTAAAAAATAAACATTGCACATAAGCTAGTTCTCGAGTTAAACAATTTATGATTTACTTAACATGACAACTTAGAAGAAAAATTAAATTTTGAAATGCCAGATGGATATTTAAATTCAGTCTGGTTGTTTATAAAGTTATATTTAAAATATATTTTTTCTGATATATATATATAAATACTTCTAAGTGCGCAAATATTTTTCTCCCTTAAATTAATTGGAAAAACTGCTGATATTTTACAAAACAAAGGAACTAAGATAAT
>KK118795.1:377070-420288 GCA_000611955.2 Stegodyphus mimosarum | reverse complement strand
CATATTTTTAGGTTATAGAGTTACAAAACTAAATGTAATAGAGGAAATAAATAATGGCAAATTTCTAGGTAGTAATAATATTATCTTTTGATTCTCCCAAAACTCTGTATAGCTGATGAATCTCGGAAACGGACATAACTCAGAACTGCATGTTTAATTTATAAGGTGATAAATAGTACATACTTACCAAAGTTAGAAGATTCTGAGCGTACATTGAATTTCTTATTAATGCAGCATCCTTCTACATAACGAATTTTTCGCTAAGGACCACATGATTTTCCCATTTGAGGCATAGATAAATTTGTTGTTAAAGATCACTCATTTAGAAATGCAGATAATTTTAAAATTCCTGAGAAATGTGCTTAATTTTTTAAAGATTATAATTCAAGCATGATTTTATTTGTGAAATGATTTTTATGTGTACTCGCGTAATTTTCAAAAGTAGTCTCTTGAATTTATTTCAACATTTTTTTATCTTTAGTTAAAGAGTTTAGAGGAAAAAGATCCCACATGGAACTCTGATGACTTTTTCAATTTTGATGAAAAGCTCGTGATTTTGGAAACTCTCTGACAAATATTTTTTAATGCAATAACAAAAGGGAAGGTAAAAAATGTAAAATGGCTTTAAAAAGAAGCAAACAGCACAGAATCATCTTCTGCATATGAAGTTCGGCTCATTCTTTCACATAACTGCTCTGTTATTCTCTGTTATTATTAATGTCACAAATTACACTTCTCAACAGTCTGCACATTTGGAGAGCTATGTTGAAAATAATTATCTTACAGATAAAGTTGATTATAGGGTACCGAAAAAATGTGCGACTCTGTAACCGAGATTAGGATTCCGGTCCTTCGAGTTCTTAGTCGGGCGTGCTTATAACTGCTCCATGAAAGCAGGCATTAAAGGGAGAGAAATTACTTTATATGTGCATGTTCTCTATTATAATAATTTATTTTATTGATACATTTATTTGCGTTGCACTCCATTATTCTCAAATTCAACAGCCCGACTTTGAATTACAAAAATATATGACCCTCTTATAATGCATCAAATGTAGAGGACATATATTACACGGAGAAAATATTTCTGTTTGCGAAATGTATTTTATGGAAAAAAACACACTATAGTAAACGTAATATAAACACACACACCGTATTACATTACGCTTTGAATCCTATTCTGTTTAAGAAAAACATGTGTTTTCATTTGTACGGATAAAAAATCGGTACTCTGTCTCTGTCCGCATCAATGAGAATACGTTGTAAAATGAAAAATACAGGATTCATATTGTGAAGATTAAAGTATGATGAATACTACAACTATTTTTTTGTGTAGTTTCTAGCACTTAAAATTCTCTTATCATAAAAGCTCCTAAATTTGATAAAAATTCTTGTAATAGGAGTTCTACTATGTGCTAAATATACCACATTATCAAGAACTCGTCCACTGAGAGTATATGAATTTGTCGCCATGCAATATGTTATTAGCATATTCTTACACAATTAATGCATATTTCTTCTTAGTATATGTTTCTGTTAAATAAGTCTATACAGTGCAGTGGAGTCCTGGCAGCTTACACAACTTCGACGGCTTGTTCATGTTAGTTGCACTCATGATGGAATAACGCCTTAACACTATCGTAAAATACTGGTGTAGAATGCTTTAGCAACTTATGAAAATCCCGAGTTGCTTCAAAATTTCCTAACAGTATTGGCTTTTCTCTCGCCAGTTAGATGTTACAATACCTTGTTTTTTTTTCGGAATATATTAAATATTTATTTTATTTCCATTTTTATTATAATCAACCGCAAACACTTTTAGATAAAATGAGAAATAGAATTCTTACAAAATGTTCAAAACTTAATTGATAATCCGAAATGTTTAAATATTTATCCTTTATATTAATTATAAAGTAAACATGCAGTGAGTATAAATCTTAACGTTCAACTAAGCGTCAGATATTGACTTTAAAATATTGCAAGTTACCACACAGTTTTGCTACTCAAATCTTTGTACAATTTAATAAATAAATTCGTTTCAATAAACTTTATCAGAAGTATTTAATTAAGAAAGGCATCATTTTACATATACGAATATATTTTACAAATTACTTAAAATGTTATCATTGTTATTCATATATTCTCTGATTCGTATATTTACAGTTCAAAAAAGTTTAATTCGTTCAGTATATGAATACAATTACATCTCGCTTAGTAACAAGACCTGCATCCATTTTTAACGGAACTGGCGCTATGTAATTTATTTAAATTACACTCAACGCACACAAATTTTTCTAAGCAAATTTATTACACTGACAGATTTTAATCACTCTTTGATACAAATATATAGACAAAGGAAAACAGTTACACCTATCTTAGTCTATATTATAAATAAATGTAATATAAAAATATATATCTTACATAATTTTAACTTCATCACAGCAGCAAAGAAATAATTACAGGGGCAAAAATTTAAAACGTAAAAATATTACACTGAATATCAAAAAGATAAAACGGAAATGTCTTCGATATTCCGAAAACCATAATCACGTAGAGTCGAAATTTTCTTCCGAGTTGTAAAAAAAAATGCTGACACTTACCCTTCACTGGAAGTGTTTTGACAACGCTTGCTTTACAATATATGCAACATAATAAAAACTGGGGAGCTTCTTAAGCTATCTTCAGCAAATATAAAAGACTCAAAAATTTAGAAATTCATAATTAAGTAGGAGCCCAGTTTAAGTTGAGGAACGAAAAATAAGGAGCTGAAGTGTCACTTCTTTAACAAATGCCCTTCATTAACAGAATATTGGCAACACTTGCACTTGATAAACTTCCTTTTTTAACATAAGATTTAAAAAGGAAGTACTGACACCTCCGAGTTTCCGTGCCACGATGTGCAGATATCGACTATCTAATATTGGTGCAGAGCTTCGAGAACTTGTCCGATGGTTTCAGCTTGAGAGGGGAAAATTGCAAAGAAAAGAGGAAAACTGAGACTCAATAGCGTAGAAGAATAATGACTATGCCATGGAATAAGAAGAATTTTGTTTCCCGTCGCTCAATATATACGTTACGTTGAAACTGCTTTACGAATCGAAGTCCGAATTATGTTCCAACATGTCAACAACTACTATTATTGTTACGACGTTCTTTCCTTCCAGTTGGAGCCATAAAAATTCGTCTCACTAAACTTTTGTATTCTTGTGGCTGTAAGAATAAAACTGCGTTCTAGCTTTTCAGAATGGATAAAAAACCACATTTTTCAAGTTTTCCTGTTTTCTAACTGTCTTTGTATTGTCTGGAAATTTTCTCTTTTATTCTGAAGTAGCAAGCTGAGGGTTTAGAAGTAAGATAAATTGCTCTGGATTTAGACCGTGAAATTTGGCTGGGGAATTCTTATGTCATACTATTTCATTGCGTTGTTTTGTTGTTTGTGTTTACTGTTAAACTGTTATTTCCCCTTTCTGAATTAATATCTCTTGTTTATATATATATATGTATATATATGTATATATACATATATATATAAACTGAATTTAATAGTATCATAATGATGGTGAACGTAGCAAATCAGCTTCATTTTTTCTTGCAAAGTACGCGTGTTAAATAAAGTTTTATTAGCACTCTGTAAAATTACTTATATAAGCTGCAAGGCTATTCGTTTATTTACTTCGTAATCGAATTTTTTTGCTCTAGCTTTTCTCTTCGAATTTTTTTTGCTTTTATGCAAAATGGATATCATAGAGAAAAACGTTGGAGCAAACATACTTTACGAAAAGGAATGCTATGAAACGGATACAAAAACTTTTACTCATACACGCATATAATCCTAAAAATTCCTTCAGTCAACAAAATTAGTCAAAATTTATTTACATAAAAATTAATAAATGTTTAACGTAAGTGAGGATTAAACTTAATATATCGGCACAACCTTTGACTAGCCATGTTTGCTTCTCAACACTTAGGTGTGAGCCAACGTTTAGTTGGGCGTGTGAGTTTGTAGTTCGCATTTGATTTAATGTGAAAGTCTGTTCTGAATTAGTTGCAAAAAGCGGAATTCTGTTTCTGTTTAAATTTTATATTTGTGCGACGATCGAGTTCGCGTATGTTTATTTTGAGTTGTGAAACATATAGGTAGAACTCAGATGTGCCCATAAGTCTTCTGTCAGTTTTACGGTTACTTGAGGTCATTCTAGTAAACGAAAATAATAGAAAATCCGTATAAACGGATCACTGATTACGTATTTATAAAACTATTTTACATATACATTATATGCACATCGTAATATATTCTTATGCTTCTCTTCGTACCAATGTATGAGATAGATAAACACTGGTAGTTCGTCCCAGGTTTGACTACAGGTAAAAAGGATGTATCTAAACGTGAAAGCATGGACTAGGTTTCCCATTTTTTACTGTGAGATTGGAATAAAGGCTAATTTCCTCAGCATACGAGAGTGCGACGCTTTTAAAATGTCCTCGTGTGCTTTGCGAGAATCAGTTTATTAACCTCTTACTAATAACACGTAAATAGCAGCAGAAATAACAACTATTATATCCTTTATAACGAAGAACAAATATATAGTGAGTGAACAAAAAATATTTCATAGTTTATTTGAAAAAATTAAATATTTTTAAATATAGTTTGAAATTCGGATCTTCTATATTAGAAAATGCTTATAGGAAATATTGCAGTAGTTTGCACGAGAAAAGGTGGATGCATTAGTTAATTTTCCAAGTATTTGAAAGCAATTGATCTATGAAGGGATACACTTGCAAAGAAATTTCAAATGACAACCTAATTCCAATTTCTTTAAACAAGATGAAAAGCTCAAAAACATCATACATGTCTTCTATTTCGTATGAATCAAAACATGGGAAAATTAATGGTGTTCCTAAGCTTACGCCAGTTCGTCATTGATGAAACGTGAGGTACGGAAATATAGCTAAAATGTTACCTTATTGCTGGGCCCACCAGCGACCAAGTAGTAAAGTCGCTGAACGCTAGTACCTCGGTCCGGGCTCGAATCCCAGCGAACGGGCTGGCTGCATGCGCGTTTCCGTGGTCTTCCCTATGTGTAACGTGTATACGAGCTAGTTTCCCTTAGAAAATCATCCACGAGGTTACACTTACCCTTAGGTAGCCCGTGAGTGCTTTGCACTAATTTAATAAATCACAACTCAGTTGCCCAAATTCTGTTGTAAAATATTTCATGCATTTGATTATCAAAAGGAGAGACGTAATAACTAGCGTACAATTGTTCTAATTAACAACACATTTCTCGTACCTGAAATAAACTTATCAGTTAAAAGCATCATGAAAATATGAAGCAGATATCAGTTAAAAAAAACTTGCTGTTAAAAAAAATAATTAATAAGGAAGAGCACAACAGTCCTGAAGTTTGCGTGGAAAGTAGAACATGCTGAGATAAGTAAATGTTTAGCATTTTAGGGCATACGTAAATTACAGACAACAGTAATAGCTTCTCGAAGCAGCATAAAAAAAGTTAGCTTAAAGTGCTGATTTTTCATTCGGAAATGGTATTTACTCGCTACTTTTTTGTGTTTGAATTTTTATGTACCGCGTAAAAAAAGAGCTTATACCAACAGGTTTTAGAATTTAAACGTAGGAGAATAATAGCTTACCTAGATTCCAGATTATCTACTATTTGCGACGGTCGAGATTCAAGACTGATACGAGGATTGGTCAATAATTGGCCAGCCACGCGGATTAACGTGCGGGAATCGATATTCTTTACTGTCAATGACTGAGACGACAGACATCTTCTCCGTGTTGCTGAGTGAAAACGGATATCTTGTTCTAGTCGTACAGCCATCTCACGTATTATTCGGTTAAAAAATTGGGTACCCTGCACAGGGTCAACAGTGCGCAACATAGTGCATTACATCGCAGTATCTTCTGCGACAGTGCGGAATGTCAGCAAGGCGACCATTGTTTCCGATCTGACATCTCAGCATTTTAATCAGCTCCTTCAATGGTGAGTTCGATAATGCTCGCTGTCTCATTAATGAAGTGAGTTTTTAATAAATCCCTTTTCGATTGCAGCAGTATGATGGCGTTATCCGTGTGCTGAAACCCAAAGAGAAAGGGTTTGGATTGATTGGGAAAGGACACCGAGGGCAAAGAAAGTTGGAAGCTTACAATTTTCATTGTCCTACCGGTCCTTCATATGGACTGAAGATAGCGCGGCTAATATTTATATATCTTTTTCTCCTATAGTTCACGGATTTTTCAGCAACCATCGTTACATGTCAAGGTATTAATGGCCCCGGGCCTGTGTCATACTTTCTGAGCCTCCATTGTCCCACCTTTGAACAGAATATCGTTAGAAAGACATTTTCCACGTTTCCTAAATAAGTTCTCACGTTTCCTACCTAAGGGTAAATTCGACCCCTGCTATAGTAAGCGTGTTCTTCAAAATCTCTCACCACCTGTATATATCTAATAGATAATTTACGAGAAATTGTCGAGACAACAGTCAACAGCGAATACGACAGATGATCTCTGGCAAAGAACTGAAGTCGAATGGTTTACAATAGCCATGACATTAATTTAAAGTCTATTCGACTCTATGTTCAGCTCTATAACAGCCGTTTCTGTTTCCAGAGGAAGGTGAGAATGGTGATTTGAATTACAGAATGGTGATTTCTGTACATTTTGTAAGTCAAAATGTACAGAAATTATTTCATCCTTCCATTAGAATGTATCAGGGAAATAAATATGAAACTTCTATCTACATTTCTTCATAATGTGACCATTTTAATGCCCACCAATTTGCAGTAACTGCCTACCATACATAACGTTCTTCAGTTCAAGTTATGCATGCTTTGGGTTGTTTTTTACAATGTTGCTGTACATTGGTAGTTTGATCCGGGGTTCGAATCCCAGACAACGGGCTGGCAGCATGGGCGTTTTCGCGGTTTTTTTCCATGTGTAACGTGTATAAGAGCCAGTTTCCTTCGAAAGTCCATCACGAAAACATCCCTTCCCTTAGGCAGATAGTCGTTGAGTACTTTGTCATAATTTAATTGACCAAACCAATGACTTTTACGCCTCGTGTTTTAAAACAGTTGTTATTAATTACTTTCAGATTCTAAGAGTTTCAGTTAAAATTTAATTTACAGAAGAACATCTTATAAATATGCAAATAACTATCACAATATATATTTAACTTAATATTAAACTAACCGCTCAGCTCTTAGACTACTAAATGATCATTGGGTATTGGCTATTACACACTGAGAATACACTGAGACTGAAGAATACACTGAGTTGCAAATACCTGGCCATCTGAAATAGCAACATATTTGGAAAAAGGAGTGTTAGCGAAATTAAAGTTGGAATCTTAAGATGACAAAGGAAATGAAATAATACAAAGATATGATTATTTTATGAGTCAATTTGGCAGTACTTCTGCTATATAGGTAAAGAAGTGAAAAGAGTTAAATAAATTTTATTACTCTGTTGAAAATTTCATACTATAAACTGATGCATTTTGCATGTAAAACATTATAATATATTTAAATTCTAAGGTAAAATTGAATAATAGCTTTGAGCACGTATTGACGATTTTAAGAATATTTTTTTTATTCGTCCTTCCATTATACATAACCATTGTTCTCTTAAACTTATTGCTTTAGTTCTTTTAATCTTAACCCAATCTTAGCAATTTCTTTAAACGTTTCCAAAAATATTATTTGTTAGGAACAGAAAGTAGGGTATCACGGTAAATGCATATTTGAAGCCATTTAACAACTACCTTATATGTGGTGTGGAAAGATCTAAGTTTTCATCAACAGTTGGTGACTTTCAGTGGAAGCGTTCTAAACCGTAGTAGATAACTAACTATACATGTCTAGAAATGCTGAATCCTAGACAGACAAGTGACGTAACTGAATTCGACTGTTGAGAATAGACTAAATTGGTTGTTTAAAGACCTTGAGAACTACTGTAAAACAATCCATTATTCAAGTAGGTGCGACTTAACTTCTCGCCTACTTCTTCCTCTTATTCAATCAACAATTATAAAAATCATTGGACAATAAAATTATCTTTCAGCATTTCTACTTATAAAAGCAGATTCTTTATTGCATTTATTTGCTTCCAGAATCTCAAATTGTCAGAGACAACTCTGTTAGGCTAAGCGCAGTAATACATCCTTTTAAAATATTTTGACTTCTTGCTTCTTTGAAATCAGTAGTTCCATAATGACTTTTTTTTACGGTCAAGTTACGTTTGACTGGCATACGTTTAATCTTCCTTTAAATTAAGTATATACTTCAAAGGTTTTTCAAGAAGATTGCAGAACTAAATGTACTTTAAATAACTGGCCACTGAGTGCTAACTCCAAATTAAGAAATGAATTAAAGTGTATATTTAGCAAAATACTTAATAAATAAAGAGGGCAATGAAAATTTTGTTACTCGGTAAAATTTACTAATATTTTTATTTTCATTTCTAAAAGTGTCCACTACAAAGAAATTTATTATAAATAAATTGTTCCTTAGAGCGTTTTGTAATAGCCTGTGACAGTATGATTAGCAAAATGTTTCCTGAAATTAATCAGCAAAATTATATTACTTAAATTACAGTCATTTCACAAATACAAAACGAGTAAGCAACTATCTCTGGCATTTCGGAAAAAGTTTAATTACTTTGTCAAAAATGCTATGGCATCTTTCCAAATGATATTTGTAATTCATTCCCGAATGGGAATCTTCACGTTTCAGCGATGTAAAAAGTTTTATGGCAGACAACACAAAAATAAGACATTCAAGTGTGCAGCTCCCTCACAAGTTGCAGGCTTTGAGTTGTTAAGAGGTGTGACAAGACATGCTGTGACATTGCAGAAACAATTGCTCAGCAATGCCTCCACTTGGCGTTACAAGAGTCATAATTTCACGATTAGAGTCAGGGGTTTTAGCGATCTGTCCTTAAGGACTCTCGCATTCAGGAGGCCAAAGAATGCCCCTTTAGATCCTTTGTTATCTCTTTCAACTCTAGCGAATCGCAGGAGGTAAAGTACGATCGAAATAATAAAAAGGGTGTTACTAATTCAGTGTTCAAACTGTTTTAGACAGAGCAAGTTCATAGAACGCTCTAAAACGCTTGACTACAGAGATACTTGTCACTAGCAAGATCGTTCACATAACCAGGACAGTAAATTTACTTATAAATGGTGTCGTGTAGAACTGTTATGTATTATTTTACAGTGTTTAGTGAACATATTAATTTACAGTGAGTAGTAAACTTATAATATTAATACATTTAGCGATAATTATTTTGATATATTATTGTTTTTAAGTATTATTGTACTAAGTAATTGTTTTCGTTTGAATACGGTAAATCTCTTATTTAGCTCAAGAAAGTCTTGTACAACTAAAGGCGGGTGATTTTTCGGTTTCTTACGAAGCGGCCAATTTGGGGTCAAAGGTCGGCGGCTAATTCGGAAGATGAGGGGAGGACCTGTGTGTCTTCAATCTATTACAAATCTGTACGCCCACAACAATACATTTTAGGAAAAACTAACACATAATTTCATTCTGTAAATAATCAAAATAACTAAAATAATTTCAGGAAGGAAACATTTAGATTTATTCCTTCAGTACTGCTACTGAACGTAAATAAGACGAATTCACTGCCAAAAGTTTTATTTGAAGCCGGAATCTTTTCGATCTACCTATGCATGTCAAGCTTTCTGGAAGTTTTTAAGTTTATGCAGTTCCCTTCAGTTTAAAAAATGTTAAAAATGAAAATTATAGACGATTATTAATGACAGAATTTCTCAAGAAATTGTCCCCAAGATTCAGAATTGTAGAGGAAATCTTTAAAAGGAATATTTATGTAAGGCTTCGATTACACATTAACCACTAAATTTGTGCGCTGAAAAACAATAAATACATGAATGAAATCCAAATGGAAGTTAAGATATTAATGTTTAAAACTGAATAAAAAATTTTGTTATATATTTACAGGTTATATTGATCTATTAATTTTGTATGAATACTATAGCAATTGAAATTTTGGAATAAAATTTTACTTATACAGTATACATAATTTGGCAGATATATATATCGGTTGTATTTTTTCCTACGATTTAAATTTTCATTTCTGTAAGTCATATAACATTCATGTCAGCTATTACAACCGATAGCTTTCATTAGAAGGCTTGATCACCAGATGATTTTCAGTAACATTACATGTTTTTTTCCAGACATCATTATTCAGGTCTTTGCAAATAAAGTTTATATTACGCAAAGCTAGATATCTTTTCAATTCTTTCAGAATGATAAAGTTTTATGCACTAAATTTCATTATAAAGTTATCTGTAATTTTACGAATGTACATGAGCGTCTTAATATTGAAACAATATTTTGAAAAATGCATCTCAGGAGTATTTACAGAGCTCTTCTAATGAACTTCATTAAAAATGACTGTGCGTGAAAACAGTCTGAACCTTTCTTCAAATATTATTTAGTTGTTTATTCAAAATATTTGTGTATCTTATATTTCACT
Organism: Stegodyphus mimosarum; assembly: GCA_000611955.2. NCBI lineage: Eukaryota > Metazoa > Arthropoda > Arachnida > Araneae > Eresidae > Stegodyphus > Stegodyphus mimosarum. The sequence continues at coordinate 409,748 of KK118795.1, read as the reverse complement.
CTTATCTACTTAGTGAATATATCATATCGGTTAGAAATATTTCTGATTAAAAACGTCCAACTTTGATATGAGATGGAATAAAAAATATGTAAATAGGATACAAACTCCTCCGAGTAAGGATAATTTTCATTTACGCTTTAAAAATTCCTTTAATTATATTTCAAAATTTAGTGAATAGTATAAGTTTTCTGTAAAACAGATAGCAAATCCACGGTCAAAAACAAAAATATTTACATAGTATTTTCTTTATGCTCCATGAAGTAGAATTGGCTGCTTCACGTATAGTTATAAAACATTTAGTTTAATCGTTTTAAATATAATTATATAGATGTGAATTTCGAAAAGTTTTTTTCGACGATTTTGGCGACGTCTAGACGAATGAGCCAAGACTACTTTGTGATTGCAATCCCTATTACAAACGCTTAAAAATGTCCTTTATTAATTAAGCTAATGGTATAAATGTTTGTATTACGTTATCTCACCCACACATTTCTTATGCAGTCTCCTTAAATTAAATTACTTTTACTTACAGTAATTTAGTTACTAAGAAAGCCCCTGTTTTGCAACTTGAGCAGACTGCTCTACCAACATTGAAATAGCGAGCGAGCCGAATATGTTAAGTTTGTGCTATTCTGGGAAATAACTGGAATTGGTAAAGAGGTTTGACTTTGGAAGGTAATAAAGCAAAGTGTTCTCGATGTATGATACCAAATAATTTACCCTAAAATTATTCTAGAATGTTTCATTAATTTTGTCGGGAAATGGATATCAAATAAGAAGGTGATAAAACAGTTAAGGGTTAAATTAAAGAAAACAGATATCTTCGAATGGAATAATGATATGCAATTTCACCATATCATTTACACATTATTGAATTTAGTCTACGCACACTTTGATTTTCATGAGGTAATCGGTATTTCGAACATTTCTTACTAGTAGTTGGAAATTGTTTTTCAGCAATGATGTTAAATCACAGTGAAATCCGGCTTCAGTTTCCCATTGTAAAATATCTATTATGAAAACATTACACAGAGCTGGAAGTTTGACGAAAATGAAATGTTGGCAAAGTTATTTTCACTATTTTAAAACTCAACCCTAAAACATGTAACAAATAAAATTTATTCGGTTGGTAAAAGAAGACACTAATTGGGCATTAAATATTTCATTTTTATATTATCTGTCTTTATCAGTAAGTCTTTATCAGTAACATTAGACAGAGGCTCACAGCGGCCGAGCGCTGAACATTGATGAGCGCTGAACATTCCAGGGTTTGATCCGCGGCGAAAGGACTGGCTGCATGCCCGTTTTCGTGGTTTTCTCCATGTGTAACCTGTTTACAAGCCATTTTCCCTCAGAAAGTTCTCCACGAAGGCCTCCCTCTTCATAAGCAGATAGCCCTCGACTACTTTTTTCATATTTAAATAAACCAAAAAACGCTTTCCATAAGGTTCAGTTTTTAGGAACTCTGACTTCATGAGCTATGCTTTCTGTTTACAGGTGCACTACATTCAAGCATCACTAACTAATCTTACATATTTAATTATTAATGAAAAGTAATATGATATCGTTTGTCGTTAAAACACTAATTCAATATTTAAATATAAAATAGCTAGCAGCCAGTTTATGGAATCTTTCGCAGTAACTGCATTTCTTCTGTGTTGGGGGGAGAACATTGATACTGTCCCTAGGAACAATTCATAGTATTGCATTCCTGTTTCTAATAATTAGTGTCATAGCGTAATTTTGGTCATTGCAGACTATATTTTAACGGATGAAGTTTTGAAACAATCATCTCACCGCAGAGATGGAATATAATTCGTTTTAAACAGTTTCTTCCAAAGCATTTCTCATATCATCTTAACCAGTGTCAGAAACCTCGCTTTGTTTTCGTTCCCTTGAAAGAAAATAATAACTGATACAAGACTTTTATGATTAGCGCAACAAAAATATTTTCCTCAAATTCCGTCTGTTAATATCGTCGCTACTAGCGAGATATATTGTTCATAGTTTTTTGGTAGCAATATTTTCACATTAAAATGAAAATACTTACAATTCCCTTCCATGAAATTTAATAAAAATGCGTTTGAAGCATCGCTTCAGGCATAATGATGAAGCTACTTCTTGATACCATCTTCTAAAACGCTTATGCAAAACTAATATATTTTGTAAGCACAAGATGTATTAGAAATTCCAGTTAACATTTCATATTTCTTTCTGAAGGAATTTATCAGGACTTAGTTCTCTGTGTATGCTCTTTGCAGACATAGTAAATTCTGTGATAGGTTCTTATCCTTACGTTCTAAGTCCTGAACTGGAACAGGGAGCGGAAGGTACGCTATGTTCTGGTGTAACTGCTGGGCTGGAGAATAACTGCACGTGAAGGGATTTGAAATCCTCTTTTATTAATTCACTATTAATAACAAACCTCCCAATTCGGGAGAGATACAGAACGTAACAGACCACACTTTGGTCGAACTTAACAATCAAATAAATTTAAATAAATTAAAATAGAACTTAAATTAAACTTTGCTTCGCAGAGCAATTCGCGGAAGTTGGCCTCTATCTAAAAGGGTGCGTAGCAAGGTATACTAAATACTACCGCACTTTAATTTATTTTACAAAGCAATCACGTAGTAAGCACTATGGCTTATAAATTTAAACTGCTAGCTGGTCAGGCGAGCGTTGAGCAGCGTGACCGTGATCTGAGGCAAAGCTCTCACACACCGAGAGGTTTCTACCTCTGTCTTAAATAGTGCTTGGCTGAACTTCAAAAATTAGCATAAGCTAAAAACGCGCGCTTCTTCTGACAGGAAGTTGAAGCAGAGAGGAGATAGAAAAGATTTAAATTAAAATAAACTTGGTTAGTTTAACTAAAACCTTACAAATTCTCTAATATCCTTTCCCTTCTATGTTTCCAAGTTTATGCTACAAATAGGGCAACAACATGAAATCACTAGTGGGTTCTATAGAATGAAATTAACGGTGGGAAAGTTTACAGAAAGTAATAACAACAATAATGTTTCAGTCTTTTTACTACAGGTTTGGAGATGTTTAATTAAAAATTGCTTGATATATATATATATATATATATTCAAATTACAAAATGTAACACTATCCTCAGGGATGCACTTAGCGATATATGTACTAAACACTTCTTTGCTGAATATGAAAATATTTACAGTTAAAATTATATTAAACATGTTACCATAGCTTGGGACAACGCTCATCTTAATTATAAGTTAATAAGTATTTTTGAAGGAGGCTGCGATAGATATTGGTAACGCGATAATATATTATGTAACGCGACACCTAAGAAAATAAGATTTGAGGAAATGGAATTGCTTTGCCTTATCAAAATTCGTGTAACAAATATAAAAACATGTATCATTATCTGAAAAATGAAATAGAACACATTCATTGCGTATATATATATAAATTGTAAAATTAAAAATATTTGAGCCCACCATTTTAATCATTAGTGCATAAGAGCATAACAATTGTGAAACATAGTGAAAAGAACATAAAAGTGCAAAAATTGTACAAAAAATTAAATTAACAATATAGTGCATATATTAGAGGCAAGAGAAACACGAGGACGGGGAAAATGAAACTGGCAAATCGGCAACCTTGTATTAGGGATTTTACAAAATCTACGCCGAATACAAGGTTGTCGATTTGTCTGTTTTATAGTGCAGATAATAAAATATTCCCATACATTGATATTCCCATACACACAGACACACACAAACATATATATATATTATATGTTTGTGTGTGTTCAGTTTTTAGGGACTGAATGTATGGGAACCTGTATACGAGTATACCTGTGATGAATGTGTTTAGTTTTTAGAGAATGTATGGGAATATGTATATATATATACATCCCTATACATATAAAATATAAAATATTCCCATACATCCCCATTCTTCGTTGAGGGTTAATATAGGGAGAAAAGAAAATGGAACAGCCTCTTTCTGAGCTGATAATGTCGCAAATTTATGAAATTTAAAACTTCAATAAAGTGAAAATCATTTCGTGTCTTCATTAGTGTAACCTCCAATGGGTGAATTAAGAAGAGCATTTTGCACAGTTTCCTATGAATGCAATATCCCTTAAGATCTAAATAATTACAGAAAACAGCAACAAAACTTTTCATTTGATTTAAATAAATAACTAAATAAAAAAACATATGGAGCAGAATAAACCAAATATACAGTAACATATAAAATAAATATAGTAGAATTATTTATAACGTAGCTGTAACAATCAAATTATTTGTTTAAATAAATAACAATTGTTCCAAATATTAAAAAAATAAAATTAAATTCTAAAATGACGTCTAAAACATTGCAAGTGATACGTCCATCTTTTCGAAGCAGTATTCTCAGTTAGACGCAATATAGGCCAAGATGCAGCATGATTTCAAGTGGGAGTGTTATATTAAAGCTAAAATAATTTTTATTAAGCAAAAATATCTTTAATCTTTAATGGGGTGTAGTAGAAAATTTAAATGCAATAGGAAAAGGAGAAATGAGAGTTTACTTTAATTTGCTCCAATTTAAATGGTGCATTGTAGTTCATCATACACTGAAACCCGTCAAATGATGCAAGTGTTTAGTTAAGCTGAATAAGTATTTTTGAACGAAAGAAGTCATCTTAGTATTTAATCTTCCAAAATACTTTTTTAGTAAAAAAATCTCAATTGCGGTGTAATATGTAAGTTTAATACTTTAAGAAAACATGGAGTTGATCTTTAAAGTATAACAGTTTAAGAAGGTGACAGAGGTGTCCTTCCTAAGAATTCGATGTATTCTTGAAGTTGTAATTAATTTTAACGAATAAAAAGCAAGAACACGAAGTAAGTTGTAATTAGTTACAGATTAGAGATTTTCTCTTAGGAGGGCTGCCTTGAGAATCAGAAGCTGACCCTTTTTGCTAATAAAAAATGAGAGATTATTGAACAGCTTAATTAAAAGTGTTACAATTGTAAGAACATTGATAAGCATGGATAATTTAAATGTGTTAATATATCCAGTTTATACCGCCGTAGTGATTTAAGTGTAGTGTATCATGATAAACAATAATTTAAAGATGAGAAGCTCAAAATGACAAATGCTATTTAGCAAGCAGGATTTTAATATACACTCATGGACAAAAAATTAACGCACCAAGAAGGAGTTGTCAAATGAAACGAAATTTTACATACGTAATGACTACTTTGATATAAGTAAATGATAAGAAAATCAAAGAAAAAGGAAAATTTATTTCAGAGAAAAAGGCAAAAGAACGGAGGAGTTAATACTCTGTTGGACACCCTCTAGCGCGAATGCACGATGCAATACTATCGGGCATTGAGTCATACAAGTTCTGTATGATGTCTTGAGACATTTCGTTCCATAGTTGCTGTAACCTTGCCACTAGTTCGTTCAAACTCGTGGGATGCCCAACTCGTCGTCCCAAATGATCCCAGATATGCTCGATTGGAGACAAATCTGGGGATCGGGCAGACCAAGGAAGGGTAGTAACAGTGCGGAGACAGTCTTGTGACACCCTTGCCGTATGAGGCCGAGCATTGTCTTGTTGAAAATGGCTCCTGAGAGCCGTTGCATGAGTGGCAACACATGTGGTTGCAGGATTTCATGAACATATCGCTGGGCTGTCATGGGGCCACGGAACAATACTAGGGATGACCGTGCATTGTAAGAAATGGCACCCCATACCATCACACCAGCTGTGGGAGCGATGTGACGCTATACAGCAAAGGCAGGATTGAGGCGTTCACCACGGGCTCTCCACACACGAACACGATTGTCATCACTGCCGAGATTAAATCTGGATTCGTCACTAAAGACGACCTGGTTCCATTCCGCTGCAGTCCAGTTTCCTCGTGCTCGACACTACTCCAAAAGAAGGCGTCGATGGGTGGGCATCAAGGGCAGCACACGTAATGGGCACACCGATACCAACTGTCCTTCAGCCAGGCGCCTTCGTATGGTTCGAGAAGACACAGGGACCCCTAGTGAAGGTGCTACCTGTGCTTGGATGGCGGCCGATGAAGCAGTTGGCTCTACGCGTGCATTTCTTACGATGTGGCGGTCTTCTTGACGACTTGTCTGTTCAGGGCGTCGTCAGCCTGGTGTTCGTGTACACGACACCTCTCGGGTCCCTCCTCACAACACAATCAGAGCGGCCTAATTGGCGAGCTACTCGCCTAGCTGTCCACCCAGCTTCCATCATCCCGACTATTCTCCCCCTCTCAAACTGCGACAACTGCTCATTTTGTCTGCGAACGCGGCGTAATGGCATGTCTACCTCAGCTCTTTCTTTGTAAATGATTCAGCACACTCAAACAGCTTTGGTTACTTGTTTTGTACTCCACAGAGTACGACGTTCAACGCTCTCTACCGGCTATACGTAATGCGCAATCAGGCTGCATTTCTAATCATTTGCATATCTCCCCAACATGTACCTTCATTGCAAGTTTCGTTACGACTCCGCATTATTTCTTGGTGGGCTAATTTATTTTCCATGAGTGCATTTATGAGGAATTTTGTTATTTTTAATACACTAATTAATAATTGAAGTTATTTTGAAAACTCTTTTCTGCCACTGCAGATATTTTTAATTCTTTTGATTAGATTAATAACAGTGCTTACTATGATTTTTCAGGAGATAACTGATTGTCAAATAATTAGCTTAATGGTATTGTAATTGAAGCGTCTTGTTTTGTCAAATAATTTCATTTTGTTAATGTTAGAAATTTGCAGGTCTTAATAATTTACTTCTGTATCAGTGATGTTAGTTTTGTTTAGGCATTTAGGATAAATTTCTTGTTTTTCTGTTTAATTATTATTATTTGTGGCAATTATTTAATCCATATATATATACACAGTCCAGTCACATTAATGTGACCATCTGTCAAAAGCCAGAATAACCACCTTTCGCAGAGCGGACTGCTGCGAGACGTGCAGGAAGAGAGTCACATAGGTCCCTGAAGGTGTTCTCTGGGATGTTGAGCCATGCCGACTCTAATGCCGTGGCCAGCTGCTCTAGATTACGCGGTTGAGGATCCATGGCGCGAACAACTCGATCGAGATGGTCCCACAGATGCTCGATTGGGTTTAAGTCAGGTGAGTTTGCTGGCCAGGGGAGGACGGTAAACTCATCCTGGTGCTCTTCGAACCACGCACGTACACTGGCAGCTGTATGGCACCTCGCATTGTCCTGCTGGAAGATGCCATCATCCTGAGGAAAAACAATGCGCATGTAGGGGTGAACATGGTCCGCAAGGACAGATGCGTACTTGTATTGATCCATTGTGCCTTCCACAATGATCAGTGAACCTAGAGAATGCCAGGAAAACATTCCCCAGACCATAATGCTCCCGCCTCCAGCTTGGACCGTTCCGGCAATGGTTGCAGGGTGGTTCCTTTCAGAGGTTTCACGCCTTATACGCCAACGTCCATCTGTCCGATGGAGCATAAAACGCGATTCATCCGAAAACGCAACCTGTCGCCACTCAGTGGACGTCCAGCTGCTGTACTGGCGTGCAAATTCTAGCCTTCGCCGTCGATGAACAGCAGTCAGCATAGGTGCACGAACCAGGCGTCTGCTTCGGAGGCCCAGACGCAGCAATGTTCGCTGAATAGTACTTTGGGAGACACTTTTGGTAGCCCCTTGGTTCATTTTGGTGGTCAGTTGCTCAACGGTAGCCCGTCTATCTGCCCGAACGCATCTCCGCAACCGTCGTTCGCCTCTGTCATCTATGGCCCGTGGTGCACCACATTTGCCACGTCGCTGATTTTGGACAGTCCCATTTTGCCATGCACGGTACACTTTTACCACGGCGGCACGCGAACAGTTCACAAACTCAGCCGTTTCGGAAATGCTTCCACCCTTGGCCCGAAAGCCAATGATCATGCCCTTTTGGAAGTCGGATAAATCGCTTCGTTTCTGCATTACGCCAACGATTGAAATGTTTTCCGAAGCCCTCACACACCCTTTATATACGCTCAACTGTACTGTGCTGCCACCTGCCTTCTGTGATTGGTTATTTAACTCTGACATGGAAAGTACGTTGTGGTCACATTAATGTGACTGGACTGTGTATATATATATATATATATATAAAGGTAAATCTGAAAATTTCTGGTTTTTGATAACTGTTGATAAAATGAAATTTTTTAACTGAGAGTAAAATGCTTAAAACGGCAATAAAATATTTAGTACCCAAAGGGATACCATTAATTTCTAGATATATTTTGTGTTGATCCTTAATAAAATTATTATAAAGTATGCAATTGAAAAAAGTATCAAAATTTTCGAAATGAGTTAAATTTTAATCTTCGAAATAAAATTATAAAGTTCAATTAAAGTACTGTAAATCTTCATCAAACGGAAAGGTATTCTATGAATTTTCAAATCATAGCAGTTAATATTTCAAATTTGATCTTTAGCAATGGTTAACAAAATTGAATTACAAAATAAGTTAAACCACACCTGTTCTTTTCCTGCTGTATTTAGTTTTTATGTTACAACATATTACAGATATTTGTGCTTTAGAAAGTTTATATGAACTTTAATATAACAATTCCATTGAAATTATTGTGGATTGTCGCACATATTAGAATTAACTCAAACCAGCTCTCCGAACACACATTGATTTAATATTTGCATAAGTTCTAGACTGCGTATTCGAATTTAATTTATTATTTAATATTTGGCGCAATGGTTTATTCCTTTTAATAGAATAACCTTTTTTTTTATAAAGGTTACGATTATAAATGTTTCTAGTATGTTAACTATTTTATGTGTTATTGTATATTTGGTCACGGAATTATTCTACTCGACACGATTTTTATTTATATATTTAAATCAAATAAAAGGTTTTGATACTCTTTTCTGCAATTATTTTGATCTTAACTGATTTTGAATTCAGAGGAATTTGGGCAAAATGCTCTTCTTACTCCAGCGATTAGGGGTTGGAATGCTGAAGGTATAAACAGGTATGCAGTTTTTTTTAAGTTTTATATTTAGTAAATTGTTTTCATTAGTAGTTCGGAAACAGGCTGATGCATTTGTTTCTCTAGATATACCAAACTATGATGGCAAGTTAGGTAAATTCTTAATTATTTGCATTACCTTCTTAATTTAATTTTTTGCACAATTTTTGCACTATATTTTTGCTTACTGTAGGTTTAATATATATTGGACTTTTACAATATTACCACTAGCTATTGCAGCTTACGAAGCATAATTGAATACTTATTTTTCTAACTGTTGATCATCGACACCTACTTACAAAAGGAAACGATAAAAATGACGTTTCAAAATCAGAATTGTGTCAAATAACTCAGGGAATCATATTTTCATTTTCGTTTCTTTAAATTAGAAAATAATTATTTTATAAAAAAAACGAAATCTCACTTTTCATATGTTCGTTCGATTCGCGTACTTGTATTTAGGAAAATTTTGTACACATTATGAAAAATAAAACATAAAAAGTTTATTTCTGTTACTATTAAATTTGACCGAGACATTTAATTCCTAATTTAAAATATCTGGCATCCTTTTAAATTTACATTAAGAAGTCCGTAAATAAATAACTTGGAATAATTCAAGGTTCGTTTTTCCCCTTTAAATTACATTCAACTATATACTTTTATAAATTAATAGCTCTTTAATTTATAATTTTGTTAAATATGGCATGCCGAAGGAATTTTTAAACAAGTAATTTATAAAATATCTAAGTCTAAAAATACATTATTAAAATCCAAATCACGTTTTATTGTCTCGGAATCATAATCCAGTAATAACAAAATACCAATATTTTTCATTTTTAATCAATGCAAATAATGTTACACGCTTTTAAGTGTCAATACTGGAGCCTGCTAGTGTTTTCTATAACATGATTTGTTCAGACTTTCTGAACAAAATTTTTATTTTGAAAAGAAAAATTGTATAGATCCATAATTTTCACCAATAATCTGCATGGAAGGGCTTGTCGTGTGATCTTTTAATATCAGAAATATTTTTCTTAACTATCTATTAGTTTTAGTTACATAAAAATGTAAACGTTTTGCTCATCGATTTGTGTACGGCCATTGAACACATGATTTCCGCATTTAATAGCAAATAAGTCAATTTTTGCCATATGGAAGCAAATGTTTTACGTGTGAATCTTTGTAACGAATCTTTGTAATTTCTCAAAATGAGTTTTTATAAGTAATAGACCGGAGAACGTATAAAATGTTAGATTTCCTATTTTTTATAAAATGTGTTTTTTAAAACTTAAAAAAGCAAAAACGGGAACCGTTGCAACATTTAAAACATATCTGTTGTAGGAAGCGTATGCTTATAACCGACGTTTGGGAAAATAAAGGCCGAGTAAGGATTTTTTGGATACGATGTAAATAAGTATAATGCGAACAATAATATGCATTAAATTATGCAGCTGTATATTACATTCGTTAAGAATATCTCTGATTAAGTTAATGAGTGCATGTATTTCAGTTTATTAATTATTTAATAAATTATACAATGGCAGCTTTCACATCTATACTAATCAGGTTAAGATAGGTCCATCAACATACTATTTCCTTTCTCAGTTTTGAGATAAAAGATATGGGAATAAGGATATAGGTATCTCGCTTACGACTGATTTATCAGAAATATAGCTTCCTCAGTATTTATCAGCTAATGGGAATTCATATTTCTTCCTCGTATAAAAATTTATTTAACCCTTATTTTCATTTTGCTATAAATCTAGATGTAATTTTTGTAATACGGAACACTTGTAGAAGTAAACGGGGAAATAAAAGACAGTAGATATGAGCTAATTTATTATCTCCCTAAATAACGTAGCTCTTTGACTATCATATGCAAACTCATCTCGCATTCCAGTTACGCAAGCCAGTGGGAGAAAATGAACCAGCTCCCCGCATTATAAATTTACGACTGACAGACATCTCGCGTATTTGAAAGAAAGAATCTCTTAATCTCGCAACCGGTAAAGGGTTAAGCTACTGTTTCAATGACAATTGTGCATACACTAACTGTTTTTCAATTGGCAGTATAATTCTGCTTGTTATCTATAAAAAAACATATTTATTATTTGCTTTCTCTTCATTTACAAATAATGCTATATCATTAAAGATTAAATTTTTAACGACTGTTATATTTTCTTATAAGCTAATTTTGTAAAGTTGTAAGATTAAATGCAGTTATCTATTTATTCTCCCTAACCTAACATTCCTCTGATCTAACAAAATTTTGTTTCTGTACTGCATATAAGTCTATCAATACTTAAATAGCCCAAACAAGAGGTAAAATTGAATTAAACGTTTAGTAAAACTGCGTTTTGTAGTGCACTTAAAATTAAGAATTATTAATAACCATAAATATTGGGTTTTCTGAAAGTCAAGTGTTTAATAAATATTGCACATTTGCTAATAATTTGGTTCCAGTCAACGTGGAGTACAGCCCATCCCACTAGCAAATTAATTCACCAACCAAACATAGGTCGGTTAAATGGTCATCTCAGGCTAAACAGCTCGACTGGTTGGTTGCTACAGCAATCTTCTCTAAACTTAAAAATCAGCAGCTATTTAAATTTTCACTCTGGTGACAGCTAACAGATAAAATAGAAGAGCACGAAATAGTTAATATAAAATGTTTTTGGCTAAAATAAATTTTACGAGGTTCAATTACATTCATATTTACGTTGGTTAATATGACTAAAACAACATTGAAGCACAACTTGGAATTTTTTTTATCTTCGGAAAATCTAATTTTAGACCAGGCATTGCGTAGCGGTTTTTCATTTGAGCCATACCTGGGATATGTTCTGAAACTGCTTTTTACACTAAACTTTGAGAATTGTCTAATATAAAGCACGGATTGTCGTTTAATATTAAAATTTGTCTTCTCAGAAATCACAGATTCATTTTTGTATTGAATAATATATATATATATACACATTATATATGTAATAAGTTTTACTGCGTAGTCGCAATTCGGGTACTTTAAAAGCTGGCAGTCTCGATGGTAGTGTGGCAGGGCGTGAGGAGAAAGTTAATACCTTACCAAACTAAGTTTAGCCAATTATCAACTTTATTTCCAGATTTCCAGGCGCACTAGAATATTTTCTCGTAGACAATATACTCTTTAATCATAACAATTACGATAATATCTTATATGCAATTTACACAGGTTAATGGAGTACTACATCATTTTAGACCGACAAGCAGAGCATAGAAGACACGTTAGAAATGGCAGAAGCTAGGGAAATGAATGCAGAAGAAGAATGACGTAGTTATTGTGCCAAAAGTATTTATACTAAATCTGATGTACAAGCATCTGTGATTGGTTAATTTCAGTTTAGTTGCCCCTTTTCAAGTAGCATTATAAAACGTTGAAAGATCTCAAATTTGGGAGAACAGATGAATTTAGGGGCAGAGCACCAGTTCTAGAATGTTAATTTTGAGGTCGCCAATTATTATTAACACTTTTTGAAGCTCTCGTAATTTATTATATCTTGCATATGTGTGTGAATGTATATTGTAAACATAACACATTTAAATTCATCCAATATTCAACAAGGAAAAAATAATTAAAAATAAAAACGAGATACAGTGATTAATTGCTTCATATGGTGCAAAAACAGTGTAAACCCAAAATGACAAGAGGTATTCACATCCTTCGCTACATCGTATGTAATATCGGAAGAAATACCTTTTTTAATTCTGGTTTACACTGTTTTTTGGGCCATTTAATGCAATTATTCATACACATAGTTAATTTTTAATTTGTGTCTTTGTTACTTCAGAAACAGGCTTACGTATCTATTTCTTTCATTTCACCAAACCCTGATGACGATGCAACAGAAGCTGTATATTAATGTTTTTCCTTTTAAGTTTTAACACTTTTTGCCCCTTTGAGGTGGTTTCCCACTGTGATTCAGTGTTTCTTCATATGGTTTGTTTTGAATTGAATGTGGGATCGATCCTAAAGGTATTAATTTAATTTGCTTGAATTTGTTTTGCATTATTACCATTACATGTAGCTGCCATCAGCGCGCAAGTGGCTTAGGTTTTGAATCGTTTTTACATTTTATTTATTCATATAGTACATACATATATGTATAGAGTGCTAAGTAAATACTACAATGTATCATAAAACGTTACTCTTGGATACAAAGCTAAAATTTGAAATTTCACAATCAAAACAGAAAATCCTCTTCATAAGCTTCATTACAAAGGTTTCGCTTGACACATATCATATTTCAGGCAACAAGCGTAGATGGAATGCATTGATGTGTTGGAGCTTAATTTTTTTTAAGAGTTGGTGTATAGGTTTTAAGTTCAATACCCAATCATAAGTCAATATTAGGATAAACAATTTTCAATAACATGAATGTATAATGTTTGTGACACACATGATAACACAATATCTCTGGTAGAAAAACAGGTTTTAAATAAACTGTAAATAGTGGAATAAGGGCTCCAACAGAATAATTAAAGTTGCGTTGTGAAATGTAAATACTGGTCCAGTGTTCTAAATTAAAGTGAAAACATTACAAGAAGTTAAAATTAAATATAGCATTTATTTAAGATACTTTGAATTAATACAGAGTGGTACATGGTGGGCGGTTAGGTGGAAAATATAAAAGGTATATCATACCCAACCCAACAGGGAATTTAACATTTCAGGATACAGACGACATTGACGTTCCAATTAGAAGTTCCAAACAGTGAAGATTACAGGGTGAAATACATGGAAGATGTAGATTCTTTTACTTCTAGAAAGGAAAGAAAAAAATAAATGTTAGTATGTTCGGTCATTTTCGTCGCCCTCCTTAGTATTCATCTCTCGTCTATTTCTTCCGACAACGATGTTTCTCTGATAACGCCGACACTTTCAGCTCCGTCTCCTTGCGTTAAAAAATGGCGGCATGTCAAACTCCCGTCAGCCCTCCTCGTCAGCAGCTCCCAAGCCCTTTTTACTCGAAACGCCAAGACCGCTTGATTGGCGATTTTTGGTGGTAAGAAAACCGCCAACAGCCCGGCAACCCCATGGGAAAAACACGCAGGAAGGTGCATCTCCAAGTAGAAAGAGCTCCTGCATTTGGCATATATCGCTGATCCACCAAGGTCAACCACCTCTAGCCTCGACGAGGGGTCCCAATCCAACATGGAAACAAGCTGCGAGTAAGAAAAACATCCCGCCAACCTGAATTCGCTGCAGGGTTAGTAGTGTAAGAAACTAGCCTCTCCACAGGGTGCGATCTTTACTCGTGTTGACAGATGCTACCCAGACCACTGTCTGGCGGGTGAAGCAATTCGTAAACAAAGCAATAAATCTCTTTGGAAGGGCAACGGACTGAAATCGAAAGTTTTGAAGGGATACGTGAAAAGTATTGATTTTACAACAATTTAACTTCAATACTGATAAGTACTTAAATAAAAATATAATAATTTCACAGATAATTTTCTTGGGTTTATTCCGACACCAAACACGACCACCATAGTAAGAAATAAAAATTACTTCAGTTAAAATACAATAATCAAGTATGAAAATTTTTATATATTCTCCACAACACCAAAACGACCACCAGAGTCAGAAAATATGGATCCCAAATTTAGCAGAAAAGGGGGCATAACAGAAAAACTTAAATTAAACTTTAAACACCAACTTGTGTAAACAAAACTTTAAAAAGATTGACCTTAAGGATCAACTTATCAAGAGATTAACATTAACAACCAAAGTTAAAAAAAAATAATTAACTAAACAGAATTTAAATAATTAACCAACCAAAAGTAAAGAAGAAAAATTAATTACACAAGCAACTTAAAATCAGCGTTAACCAAAACTGTCAAGAGAACAAATTAAATGACTACAATTACTTTTAAACAAACCAAAGAACTTAAGTTCAACTACAAAAATTAAAACAAATTAAACTTTGAGTCTGAAGCAAAAAGTTAAATCATTACCTTTAAAACAACTTAAATCACA
Organism: Stegodyphus mimosarum; assembly: GCA_000611955.2. Classification (NCBI taxonomy): domain Eukaryota; kingdom Metazoa; phylum Arthropoda; class Arachnida; order Araneae; family Eresidae; genus Stegodyphus; species Stegodyphus mimosarum. The sequence goes on along the minus strand of KK118795.1, from coordinate 394,735 downwards.
ACTGAAATCAGTAATACATAACAGATGTGTTTCATTCGGATAAGAATATTTACATATATATTTCAAAGCTACGATTTTAGAATTTTAAAGTTAAGATATCTGTTGTGACGTTTAAACTGTAAGGTATTATTCTCCTTTTTTTCTTTACTTGGCAAGAGTGATGGAGTTTTTCGATGACCCAGATATTTGCAGAGACACGGACACGTTACCCGTGGAGAAAAACAGAAAGCCCATGGAGCAAAGAAGAAAATTTCTAAACAAACAAAACAAAATAACGAATTAATGCAGTTACAGCTTGGCGAGAATGTGCCTGCAAATAACCTTTTGTTAATAAAAAATTTAAACTGCGTGACTAGGAATCCCTGCGGGTTAACCACAAAGAAGAATGAACTTTGCCCTGAGCTGATATTTTATGCAAAAGATGAAATATTAATATAGATTATAATAATTTAATCTTAGTAGTTAAAGACTGAGTTGGAAGGAAGTCGAAACATCAGTATAGATCGAAACATGGGTTAAAACTTGATGCTAAGTTCATGAATTATCTTCCCTCTATTTTAAATATAAAGTTCTTTCTTTGCTTAACATACTTCTCGTTGATTGGCATTTATCACAAGTGAAACAGTAAGATATTCTCCATTACAAATAGTGTGGTAGGTTCTTAAATGTGGAGGGTGAAGCTGGATTACCATTCCTTAAGGCTATGATATCAATTAAATCTGAAACTGGCTTTTATATTTATGGATCAAACTACTCCGATAAATTTCAAATAAACACTATTTTTTCATTCTATGGATGAACACATTAACGACAACTTCTTGACATGATCTGAAACAACAATATTATGAAATTCAAACACTGATTGAAGTACACATGAAAAAAAGGAATGGATGAATGTCTATTGCTTCCTTTGATGAAACCGAGTTTATCACTATTAATGTTTTCCTATTCATTTGGATTTGCAGAAGCAAATTAATATTGATATACATCTTGGATAAAATCAACTAAAGCATTCGCTGATAAAATTGTATTTTACTTTTCTCACTTCAAATCTTCGATTAATACAGTTTTTTATTAATCATACGCGGCAAGAGAGCTAACTAGCTAGCACATTATTTCCCTCAAACGTTAATGAGATGCAAATTAGGTTTTAATGAAAATCGTACTAAACTAATACATTCTGTGCTTTGTTCTCTGCCGTCTGAAAAACGACAGGGAAAAAAAATCCTACGAAGTATTTTTTGCTTCAGTAACGTTAAAAATGTAAGCTATCAAGTTATGTACAACTTACATTTTTATCAAGCATTGGCTTGGAAAAATATGTATTTCCTAATAAATAATTTCAGGACAGTGAATTTTTTATGGTGAGCTAATAGTCTAGGAGAAACGTATTAGAACAAAACGTATTAGTTGGTAAATAAATTAAAAACGTATTATGGATTATATTTATAACAATACGGAAAATAAAATTACAGCTTCCTGCCTTATATTTAGAACCACCTATACAATTATTACGAATGAATATTTTAAATAACAGTTATTGTTAAAAATAATTTATCTTTATATATATAAATATATATTATTTTCATTAAAACTTTGATTATCATTAAACATAATGCTTAAACAAATATATTTATCGAATAACTACTTTAAATGTTATTTAGAGCCGATAAAGAAGTGTGAGGCATTATGAAACAAATGAGTTTTAAAATAACGTCAAATCGTCGTTTTTGCAAAACATATACCTGAGAAATTAAATCCATGAATAAATATTTGCCCATTAATAAATAAATGTTAAAGCCTTAACGTATAGTGTTTTCTCTTACTGCGAAAATGAGCAGAAGGATTATTTCTATGTTATTTGGGCCTATGATCATCGGATTATATTTAAATCTATGAGGTTTCACTACTTTTATAAAGTATTTTACATGAGACACCATTGTTCGCTCCTTTTATGTATCATAATGCTACTTAAAAAGGAACTACGGGATGACTTAATATGCTTGATAAAATCTAGGGTAAGAGGAGATAACTACAAAAGAAATAGCTATTTAATTAAACACAGAGTATTTGTGCGGTATAATCATAAAGAAGTACCAAACGTTTGGCCAATTAAAAATGTAAAGAGACTTAGAAGAACAAAATTAGGTATAAATCACTCACATAGAGTTTTAGCAGTTTTGCTAAATATAATCGGGTTGCATCAGTTGAACATTTGGAACAAGCGTAACATTATGGAATGAATGTATTTTCAGTAAGTAGTAGGTTTTTAAGTGTTTACATATAGCATCCCATAAAGCAAAGATGAACTAATATTGCATAAGCAGACATACTGCATTCCAGGCATTACATATGATTTGTGTTTGCATTTACGTATCATGAGTGCGAATTCAGAAACAGTCATCAATGCTTTTTTTTCCACACCTTCAACTGTAAATTAAGGTTATTACGATATTTTGGAGCAATTTTGTACATCTGATTTGCCAGGAAGAACGATTTATATTCCAGGGTTACAAAGGTTATTAACTTAAATCTGAAATATTAAAGTGCTTACAAGAAGATAAAAGGAACGCCATTGAATGATTCTCATATGTCTCGAATTTCAACATTACAGTAAAACTCATAGAAAAGTTTCAAAGAATGTGGCTAAAATGAAGCCTTTAATGAAAGTGGAATTTTTAAAAAGTAGTTAAATGTTGATGTAAAACTGCATTAAATAAGACTGAAAATATAACATTAGTAAAGCAAATTACTTCTGTTTGTAGAGACGATAGGTATTTTTTGAAAGCAGGAATCGTGAAAAAAAGAGCAGAGAAAAAAAGAGTCCTCGTGACTCGAGCCATGGACCTCTAGAACACGCGCCGAGCGTGCTTGACCATTACATCACGAACACGGTCTAAGAAGGCGGGAGAAATAACCTATATGTGTTGAAAGCTGCGATTGATTGAATCAAATGTAAAATGCAATGGCTTACAACTTATGCTTTGGATTCTTTACGGTCTAATATTTTGTGACGTAGGTCTAATTTCATGAAGTTGCGTTTTATAAAATGAAATTCAAATTTTATTTGTTGCTTTGCAAGTCATTTACTAGAAAACATATTTTAAATAAGCGCATTTTTAATATTGTAAATATCTGACATTTAAAAGTTGTGTTCGTATTAACTATAAAAATTGCTTAATATAATCATCGAGAGGGCTATTATGGACTTGGATTTTATTTTGGAAGTGCATTTCTGGTAGAACTTTGATATAATTTGTAATTAATACGAGTCTCAGCGGAAATGTTAAACTTATTATGGATCTTATTAGAAAATCATAAGTAACGACATTATAATCTAAAACGATTTGAAACTAGTTACTTGCAAATATTGCCCTAAAAGTATTTATGAAAGTGTTTTCCGGGAGATACGGAATAACTGTAAATGTATTTCACATTAAACAACCGGACATTTTAATTATATTGCTGGAAATACATTTCTGTACTTACAGGAAAATCTTAGAAACTAGATTTATTTCTTTGATGAAAAGGGATATATGGCACTAAACAAATGAGCTGCCAGTCGAAAGCCCTTTTAATATGCTATAAATTGATTGAAATTTCAAATATGCTATATATTGATAATAGTAAAATCATTTTATTTGCCATCAATTTTATATTAATAGAATCACTTTCAAAGATTCAACAATTTAGATTTTTCGCCTTAATAGAAACGCTTTCAGAGACTGAGAACTTGGCTTTTTCAGCTGAATCTAAAAAACAGCTGAAGAAAGGGAGAGAAGTAATCGCTAAAAGCATTTCTTCTGAAATAAAATTGACGCTAAATAGCATTGTTTCATCCGTACTTAGTTTTATTCGTTGAAATTATTGTGTATTATTTTATTATTAAACTATTTTCTACTTCAAATAGATTAAATAATTTATAATTTCAGCTCTGCAGTGAATTCCCAGGTGCGTAATTCATGACTTTAGTTAACGCAATCAATCTTCATGTGCAAAGTTAAGGAAAATACTGAACAAATTTACTTTTTAAAATAATTATTATTTGATCAATGTTTAATGTATTTAAAATTGACTGTAGTTATAAAAATGTATTAATTTATACCGAAATATCTATATAAAGGTATTAATTTAATAATTATTTGTAAAAAAAGTATACATTTATTAGGGTTTCTCAGAACCATCAAAATTTTATGCCTGAGCTATTTCGAAAATATTTTTATGCTGGTGATAAAACTGAGGCTTCAACAAATTCTAAGAAAGCTTTAAACAAATTACAGAAAATAAATCACAAATACATGGACAAATGCCTTTCAGTCAAATTAAGCTATCTCTTTCTATTACTTGCATAAATACTCGACTGCAGGTATGGCAGCTTTGGTTAGCAATTTCGCTTTCATTGCCAGCTATTAGTAGTCTCTCTCCGTCTTATTACTTCCTAAAACGGACGGATAAATTTTGGAGGACCAAGTCACGAGACTCTTTAATTAAAATCCCCAAAATATCCAGGTATTCAGAGAGCTTAGCGTAATTTATGCGATTCATTTGAAAGAAAGTCGGAAGATAATCAGTTTACTGATTTTGACGTATTCTTCCGGACGAAATATTTTCCCCTTTCACTTTGGGTAAACTGAGATATTTTCATCAAAGTTTTACATTCGCATTAGTATCGATTTAAAGGTTAGCCTAGCATAATAATTTCGTTTCTGTTGTCATCTGAAGTGTATGCAACATTCTTTTCAGTTGAAGTTGGTCTCTCTGACGGAATATTCCAGTTCGTTGTCCTTTTTACTTCTTTGAATGCGTATTTACGCGGCATTAAGCAAGAGAGACATTTTTGAGGCAGCTACCTGAAGTGTTATTGATAGGGAGAATTACATATTGCTGCAGGTGACCTCTAGGGCATTAGCAGCATATTTGATGCAGAAACGGAAGCTTAGTAAAGCAATTTTATTTTTCTCAATGAAGGAATTATTTCCTTTCGAGCAAAATTATGAGCAGAAATTAATTTCAACGGAATGGTCGAACTAGATTGTACATTTTTGTGCGAATTTACCAGCGATATACATATTTACATTTACTATAGCCAAATCCATTTAAACTAACATCCGATTCAATAACGAGATATTTTAGCATATTTCTTCTTTCCTTTCTACTTTTGTGTTATATTTTTATTACGTTTGGAATATAATGAAATGAAATTAAAAAACAACTCAGAAGTTCTGAATGCAGTTTGAGTCCTCTGCAACTTGCACCCTTCAGTTGTTAGTTCTCTTTGGCAATTGCTACTGATATGAAAATAATAATTATTTCTTAAATTGTAGGAAATGAATGGTGCAATATAAATTGTAACAACTTTATGATTTATATAGAATAGTTACGACTCAGAAGAAATGTAGCTGACAGTTACTGTTATTCCTATTTTTCCCAAAAGAATTAGATATTCGTATCCTGGAGCAAAATGTATAGTTTGTGTTCAGATAGTTGCAAAAAAAGCGATGATACATAAAACATAAGCATGAAAATCCAAACATCAAAGTATTACGTTTCAGACGAAGTCCTTACAATTCCGAATTGTTATGCTTGAGAATATACAATTGCCGTTCCGCAGTATAAAACTCTAAACATGTGTTTTAAAGGGAATTTTTTCCTTGCGATTATGAATTCCTATACTAGAGAAGCATCGAGCCTTATACTACACTGATTTTGGGAACTTTGCAAATTGTCTCATATAGCTCTGATTAAAAGATGGATATTAAGTGCATATACGAATGTTTAAGACTTTTTTTTAGTATTTTATTACAAGAACTAAATACTGAAATAAATTGTAAATTTGATCACACAAAGATAACGACATTTAACAGTTGCCTTTCTCAATGATTTTGAAGTGTGGTGTTTTGAATTCGTTTCTCAGCAATGAGATGATGGTGTCCTCAGACTTCTGTAGAACGAAAAGTAAATGTTTTGCATAAATTTATCATAATAGAGGCTGCAGTTTAACTTAGGAAACGTACTTTTAAAGATATAACCGAGTTTCGGCATCTTTTTGGTACTCAATTTATAAGTGTTGCTTCAAACATTACCTTATATTTCGAAATGCACAGCTCAAGCGCATGATTATATATTTGACTCGGAGCTAATATTCACCTATTGATTCTGAATAATATTGTCGAACAATTCTAGTTCATATCGCTTTTACTTTAAATCTCTCATCTTCGCATCTTTCTCTCGCAGGTGATAAAATTTAGCAGCGGAGTTACTAAGTAGTCGTTTTCTTTGACTTAAAAAATAGATAAATGAATAACTGTTTGCAGAAAGAAAATAACAAGTTAGTTAAGTGTGAAATATTTAATTTTATTACAATAAATTTTATGTAATAGGTAAAGCATAGTTATTTATAAAGAAACGTTTCATCGCTATGCATTTTTGTCATCCTAGCTGAAAAAAATACAAAGAGAATCTCCGTAAAATCGAATTATATTATGGACATTTTGCATTTATAGGCATATAAGCTTCATTGTAGACAAAAATGGTAAGTCACAAACATTAAAAGCAAATCCAACATTTGCATTTCAATATTTCTTTGAAGCCAGGCTGTTAGGTTTTTGAAATACTGAATTAGGTTTAACCGCTAGATTTGTGCCCTGACGGATATGTTGGAACAACTGGCGCTATTTCACTGTCACACATGCTTAAACCCTAAATAATACTCGGTATGTAGGCAGATAGTTTTTAATGTCTAAGTATATGAGAGTTAATTAAGAATGTTAAAGCATGCGACAGTGACCTGCGTTGGAGTGGATACATTTGTCGAAGAACAGTTTTGGTTCGGTTTATTTGCTTATGGCAAAGAACTTGAGCGCTAACTGCCTAGGGAAAGGGATGCATTTGTTGAGGACTTTCTAAGGGAAGCTGGCTCGTATACACTATACACGTTGGGGAAAACATGAGGAAAAACATGGAAATGCCCATGCAGCCAGCCTATTTATTGACATTCGAACCTCGGACCGAACTACACTAGTTTTCAGCGACTTTACAGCTCGGCCGCTGGTGGGCTCTCCTGGAAAAAGAGGCATAATTTTAGGATACCCAATTTTATCCACAGTATTCACTGGTGAGTCTTATTATATATCCATCGCATTTGTGTATTCAAGATCGATAATGATTAAAGCTCATTGTTTATTATTATGATTTAATTCAATTTAGATTCTATCTATTTAAATTTAATTCTGTAGGAAGTAATAACTGTCATTGATTATTGAGTATTACCCTGATTTAATTCAAGTGCATTACTATGATTTAAGTCACAATAATTCGCTTGTAAAACATCTGACATAATTCAAAACCTCTGCCATTATTCACTGAAAATATACTATGTTTTTTTAATCACATTAATTTTTCCCCAACCTATCGAAGTAGTTTAAAGCAACTGTTCACTGATGAAAAATACTACTACAAAATGCATGAATAAAAACATCCGAATATTAATATAGATATATACAAATATATACCTATAAATACACATACACACACACAGAGACATTTTCGAAAACCTAATCCACTTGCGAGCTGCAAATATCAACAAGGGGTGTTAAATGCAAAATGGATTAAAATATAATATGTTTATAATTCATTCGCGCTGAATGTGAGATGAAATTCAAACATTCTATATTTTAATTCATTTTGCATTATATATATATGTGCATGTATCAGAGAAAGAGGAAGATACATATATGCATGTTTGAGCAAAATTTGAAAAGCTTTCTTCAAAGAATTGCTTACTAATAAAGAATTAAGAAATAAAGTTATTAATAGAAAATCTATATACTTATTTGCTAGTTAATTATATTTATAAAATCTTCTTTAATTAGAACAATTCTTTCCTGAAAATAATAGCCTCATTAAATATGATAAAATGAAGACCTATCTAAAATATTATTATATTAAATCTATCTATTAATATATATCGACACAGATTACAATGACTTCCCAATGGGCCATATACCATCTGCAACCTGTTCTCTTAACTTAAAGACCCAATTCCATGCACTTTTTTGCATATAATCATATTTTTTAATTTGTCTTTAGATATATTGGTTATATTATCCCTGTTTATAATAAAAAAGCACAATAAATATCTCATCTATTTGCCTCTTAATTTAACAAGCCTTAACAATAATGAAGTAAGGCACTTAAACATTAAAATTAGTAACAACAGTATAATTTTGATAATAAATCAAAAAAATCATTTCGATTTTAAAACCATAGCCTCATAAATTTGTTGTCTAACGTTTCTAAAAGTGGAATAGCTGACACTATATCTAATAAATGCATGCAACATAAAACAATTTGCACAAACTTCAGAGATTTTACTTGTATTAATTTTATTTTTCATTTTTTATTGTTCACAGCGAATGAACTTATGTTCTGAGACTTGCAAAAGGTGTGCGAAAGATGCACTTATCATAAGAATTTAAGAATTTTTTTAAAAAATACTTTTTTAATTAAATGTTCTTTTGATGGAATTTTATGTCATCACAAAACTTCACTTCCTTTGCTAATAAAAAGTCTATTTTCTTTTCTTTAACTAATTGAACTTTTTTACCTTGAATAAAGCAGAGCTTTTTCTTTTCACACTTAATTTTTTTTTATTTTGGTGATTGAATGTCAAAAGGTTAAGCTTCAAACTGGAACTCTTACTGTAACATAATCGTGAAAAACATATCTTAAAAAGGAAATCAGTTTACTCACTTGATAAAAGAGAAGAGTTTATGCATCAATTTCAGTTTTGGCGAGTTTCATGATGTGCCTAATTCATAGTCATGTAAAGACTAAACTGCGTTAATAAACTATTAGCAAAGTTTGAATGAATTCATCGGTTTGCATTCAGTTTTTGGAACAATTAGTTTTGTTCCTGAAGTAGCGCAGAAACATCGCTTTCTGCTTCGTTATCTGCAGGCACCAACATGTTTGCGGGCACTTAGTTTATTAGATTAATCCTTTTTTTATTTCATTCTATTATACTTTGATGTCTCAAATTTAGATGTTCAGGCAAGATTAAAATTTCATTTAGAGAATGGCTGGCCAGTTGGTTGGTTATTGATAATGGCAAAACATTCGAGGGATATCAGCCTATGAGGTGAGATGCTTTCATGGAGAACTTTCAACAGAAAACTGGTTCGTATTTCTGTCACACATAGCGTAAACTACGAAAACGAAGTATGCAGCTAAGCCGTTTGCCTGAGATCGATCCTGGGTCAAATTCACAGTATCCAGCTGTCTTATCCGCTCGATTACTGACGGAGCTATCTCTGTACCAGAGTTATAAAGTTGCAGGAATTTTAAGGCGCATCTAAACTACTCGAAATCGCATGGCGATGCAGGGTTCAAAATTCTTCCTGACGCGGTAAATGACATTGGCCCGAACACTCTTAGAAGGTAGCTTCATTTCACACTGAGACGCTGGGTGATTATACGAACATACAGTCAACCGATACGCATCTGGTAAACGACTCCGTTTAGCCGTTATAGTTAGCCACTAGCAGGCCGATCATGACGGTCCAATTTATTGGCTTGTTTGATCGTGAGACTTGTCATGCCTTGGTTAAATTTTCTGCCAAACTATGACAGCCCCGTTGATACCGCCGGGGAACTGGCTGCACGCATCGCAGTATATAGCAGCTGGGAAAGTTCGATACATACCCAGAAGTTTCCAGAATATTCAGAATTTCATGCCCGCGGTGGTATAAGGCCTGAACTGCAGCTAAAGGAAACATTTCGACTCCTTCTTTTGTTTATGATACTCTGTGAATGAATATTTGTTTCCAAAACGCAGATTCACTTATGTGGTGTTCTTTCTTTCTTCTGTTTCTTGTATGATTTGCTTTAAGACATCATTCCTCTACATTGCAGCAACCATCCTACATTGTTACGTTTGGGCATGCCTACATTGCTACGTGATTCCCAATGGTCTGGTTAAGCCCTATTCCTCTTACAAGTTTGTAACTCTGGTACTGAGATACCGTGCATATTTGTGTTTGTACATACATATATATTTATACACAATTGTTAAGCATTATATTCATTTATGTCACAGTTCATAAGGGAAAAAAACAAAAGTAATATAAAAATAACCGAAAATAAGATAAAGAAGTAAATGACTAAAAAAAATTAAGATATCCCAAAATAGCAACAAAAGCCAAACTAAAAGCTCGCAGACGGAATGCAATTAGGGTACTTTTTATGTTTTTTCTTCCACTGTGAGCTTTTACTTTGTTTTTTATAGCTATTTGGCATCTTAATTATTATTTTTGGCCATTAATTTTGTTTTTCTTTTGCTGTACTGACTTTTTTTACATTACATAACTTCCAGATCTTAGGAAACTGTTAGAGATTAATCATATTCGCTAATTTTACATTTAGCAGTCCTTTACAAGCCGTTACTTTTATCTAGTAGAAGGAGAATACTTTTAATGTAAATGCATAAATTTTTCGTAGCATTGCTTATCATATTTAGCACTTATAACAGCTGTTTTGCACGAATGTGAATAATAATAATAACTGTGTGTTTGCATGTTAATAAAAAAGGTCTGCTTAGTAATCTTTAAACAAAATAAAAGCTTCCGAAGTAGTGAATAGAAAGTTTTGCTCACTGGCTTAAAGTAAACTAAAGCAATATTATTATTATCCAGATACAAGACCTGATAAATAAAATGATATATTTGTTTGAAATTTTTACTTTAAATAAGAAAAAGGAAACTAAACCTTTGAAAACCTTTAATTTCATTTACTTTTTATTTATAATAACTGCAACTTAACAATTAAATATAACCGTATCCGAATAAATAAAAATTAACGACGTCATTGTGAAAATTGCGGGAAATGCATATTGACATCTGCTGTAATTTAACAACAATATATCTATCAACAAAAATATAAAATATCACATATTAGACTGCTATTTTTGCTAACATAGTTTTGAAAATACAGTGAAGTATCGCTTACACATTTCTCACTTGTAGTCGATACGGTACTTTAAAATAGTGAAGAAGCTTATAACTTTCAGTTAGGTTCGAGAGGATTTTTGAAAGTTGTATTGCCCGATTATTGCATGTCCTTTGTTAATTACTTTATCAGCAATAAAGCCAAATGACACTATTTAAGATCCATAAACTAGAAATGCCTCGTAGAATGCGTGGTCAATATTAAGATTAATATTTTCCCATAAGTACCTAGCTCATTATGAACAAACGACATTAGCTGCGTAACTTCCAGACACAAATATTAAACTACATTAATGCTTTATTAAATGAACATTCTTCTTATATATTTCCTTTCATTTTTAAAAAAAAATTAAAATTTATGAAATGACTTCTTCAGAACAGCAAACAGTAGATTAATTTCAAAGTTATGCAAATGCGACAAAAACAAAAAATGAGATGTTCAAAACAACGCGCATTAATGGATACGTTATGGTCAACTGTGTGGAAGACAAAATAATGGTAGATTAGAACAATTACATGCGGGAAGTTTGTACTTATGGTGCTATAAGCAGAACTTCTGGAGAAATTGTTGGCCAACTATCAAAATCAAAATAGTCATCTTTCAGTGTTACTATCAAAATAGTAGCAATCGATGAAAGGCTCTTTACGAAGCGCGAGAAAGAAGCTCATCGAATGCTGATTGTTTGTTAAATAAAGAGGCTTAGCTACTTCAGAATTCCGCAGGACTAAGTGGCGCAACTTTTTTGGGATCTCCGCCTTATAGTTCGATAGTAGCCAACATTCATGATCGGCGGGATAATACGTAAGTACTGAATTTTTAAATAGCTTGTGAATATATTTTTAAATTAATTTTATTTCTTGTTTATCATCTTTCACTGGATTAATCCTTTTTATTAAAAATTTTTACCAAAATACAGAAGGTTTTTGTAAAATCCTTGTCCATCCGTGTAATATAGATATTCTAAAATAAAAGTTCTGGTCTCTAGTTTTCTGTTCTTTCATTCTGTCGACAGATTTAAATAAATTAACTGCATTAAAACACTATTATAGCATTACATTATAAATAAAGTAACACTGCGCACATTTAACCACCAACTCTAAAAAATTAATCTGCTACTGATCTCCGATGTATGTAAGTCAAAATGTATAAATACCTGGCTAGGAATACTTCTTTTTAAACACACTGTTTTGAGGAGTCACTAAATCCCTACTTTGTAATTCAGCACAGTTGTCTTCAGTTCTTGTTTATTTGAAGTTATTACATTTTACGGCGTAACAATACAAAATGTAGCAGCACAATACACAAACACATGTAACTGAACCTCAGCTGAGTTTAAACTTACATTCACTTCTTTTCTTTTGCTTTTCATTAAAGCAAATTTTCTTTTTCATTAATTGAAGAACTTTAGAACTATTACGATTGTTCACTCTAATGAGAATATATTGGTGCCAAAGTAACTTAGAATTATTATCAATGCTGCGGCAGGTCTTTTAGTGCAGTAATTTCATCTATTACTATTAAGCGAAATTTCATTTCCGTACTCCTTTGCCTTTTTATAGAGAGGATACAGTGAATTCCTAAAATATTTTTAAGCCTTAATGTTACCACATACTCTTAAGCCCCGATGTTGAGTACACAATTAAATACATCCTAAAACACACGTACCTGACTTTATAACCACAATCGGAAAGAATTCAACGAAATCAAAATAAAAGGGTTACAACTGAGTTAAAAATATGATTGCAAAAGCCTCGATTAGCAGTGCTACGAAATAGTTTCACGAACGGCTGGTTCTGCTAAGAGCATAAGAAAGGAAATCTGGTTACAGGACCTAAAGCACTTATTTTCTTACGTCCCAAAGTATTAACTGTTGTAATATTAACTGTTGTAATACAGCGTTTAAAGGAATTTCATCATTTTGGTCGAAAAATCAAACATTTTATTCTTTAAATTTACAAAAACCTAAGACATTTCCAGTACGAGTATCTTCAAAGCATATTCAAGTGTTCAAGGGAGGATCTTTTAAGCTCGAGGACTTTTACATTTCTCATTGGATGTTTATTTGGTAGGACGACAATGCAAAGACATCACACTACGTTATAACATTAAAGGGTATTTGCAAGACTGCATATTTCGATTAAAGACAAATTTTTAACTATCTTATCCCACAGGTGAAATCTAAGCTGGACTGAAAGTTTCTGACAAAGCACATGAGGAATATCCGAATAAAACGAGAGTTGCTTTTCATATGTTACGCCATAGGTTCCCAACGTGGGCGATAACGCCCCCTTGTGGGCGTTTCAGGCTTTCAGGGGGGCGGTAAAACACCCAGAGAAAATTAGGGGGCGTTGATATGGCACAGAGGGGCGTTGGAGGATTAGCCAAATATAGTCTAAAAAAGACTTTAAAATCACGCTGATAATTTATTTCTATCACGTGTGCGAAAATTTACATATTTCGATATGAGACTTCACTGTTCAGAGAAAGACATACCTCTCTAGTATGTACGATTCTGGGGCTGCATGTGCTAAAACTAGCAACCTGTCTTGCCAATTTGGCGAGATGCACTCCAAAAAGTCGCAGAAAACTGTTGACTTTTGTTGAAAGGGTCACCATTTTAGTGAAAGGAGCAGTAGAACCGGAGTTCATAATATCAGAAGGAAAAGCCTTCAGTGCAAAAATATATCTTTATTGTCTTTATGTACATATTTATGTTACGTCCAAAGCCCGAAGTTCGGCCAGTTCGCGTTTTGGCCAGGAGGTTTGGCCAAAGTCCGAAATACTTGCAATTAATATTGTATTTTATACTTTGGCCGGCCATTTCGCGAAGTGGCTGGGAATTCTTGGCCAAAGCCTGATGTGATAATGGTAGATTGAGTCTATGGAGCAGAAAAAGACTAAGGATCACCCTTAAAGGTAGTTGACAAATTGAGTACTCAATTTGCCTCTGTATTCATACTCGATACGCAACGCATTTGCTTAAGATATAATTCGTCATTTTGAAGGGCGCAAATCTAATCTTCACACTATCACATTGTTACAGCATATGCGTTCACTGAATAGTTTCTACTCGTTGAACTCACAGAAGTACTCATTTTTAAATACTTCATTTTTAACAGTGTGTAAAACCATCTGCCCTTGATTTCTTTTTTCCCAAATTGGCCGGTCAAAGCCAGAAATCAACAAAAAGATTGGACATTCGCCGGTAAGTTTACAGCAACGTTGGCCAAAATGCGAATTGGCCGATTTCGGGCTTTGGCCGTAACATTTACAAAAAATGTCACTGGGACTAAAAAATGCCACTTACAAGCGGCAACGATAGCGAGATCTCCAACTAAACTGTATTCTAAGAGAGTCTGTAAAAGTGCGTAGGCGACGTTGGACGCGGGAAAAAATTAGAGCGCCGAAATAAGCGGCGGCGGAGTAGACAAATCGTCGCCAGTGGTTTACCCGATCAAAATTGTAGGTAGCTAAAAATAGAACAGCCCCTCAGAATGCTACAGACTCAGGCTCACACTATCTATCGTTCATCGCAGCATGTACTGCGTACGATGAAAACGGCGTTGCCTTAATATTTTGCTACTTCAACTTATATTATTTAAACCGGCAGTATCCCTTGCAGCTCCCTTAACTTGGATCAAGTATAAGTAAAGAAAAACCCATGTCGGAAGCAAAAAAGAAGAGGCGGCAGTACAGTGCGGATTATATAAAATACGGATTTATCGAAAATCCCTCAAATCCATCATCTCCATTGTGCCTTATTTGTCAAAAAACATTTTCGAATGAAGCGATGAAACCTTCTAGGCTTCAAGATCATCTTAATAAAATGCATCCGGATAAGAAAGACAGAGATATGACCTATTTTCTAGAGATAAAAAAGAAGATTGAAAATCAGCCAACTATATCAAAATTATTTTCATCAGCTTCTAAACAAGACGATGACGGACTTCGAGCTTCGTACAATATCTCATTGTTGATTGCTAAAACAGGCAAGCCACATACTATTGGGGAAGATTTAATTTTACCAGCAGTTAAAGAAGTAATAACCACCGTGCTCCATAAACCAGCTACAGATATTATCCGAAAAATTCCTTTGAGCAATAATTCTGTGCAAAGACGAATTGATGAGATGGCTGAAAACATTGAAGAATCGTTGTGCAATTATCTGCAGACTTGTCAATTTTCAATTCAGCTGGATGAGTCCACTTTACCAACCAATGAAGCATTGTTATTGTCGTACGTGAGGTTTATCAAAGATGAAAAAATATGTCAAGAAATGTTGTTTGCTACCAATTTGGAAACAGATACAAAAGGAGAAACCATATTTGATACACTGCAAAAGTTTTTTGACGAAAAGGAAATTCCTTTTAATAATATTTTGTCGGTTGCTACGGATGGCGCACCGGCTATGACAGGGCGTCACAAAGGCTTCATAGCATGCTTAAAAAATAAAGTTCCGGACGTGCTTGCTGTGCATTGCGTAATTCATCGACAGCATTTGGTTGCGAAAAATTTGAGCGAACGTCTCCATACATCACTGCAATATGTTATAAGAGCAGTTAATAAAATCAGAAGTAACTCGTTGAATGACAGATTATTTAGTCAGCTTTGCATTGCAAATGATGAAGATTTCAACCGATTGCTGCTTCACACAGAGGTGCGCTGGCTTTCAAAAGGTACTTGTTTGACTCGATTTTACAATCTGTTTGAATCTGTGATAGAGTTCCTAGGAAACAAAGACACGGAATTGCGCGACAACCTCATCGCATCAAAAAACGATATTGCGTACTTAGCAGACCTCTATAAATTGTTTAATGATGTCAATCTCCAACTTCAAGGAGAAGACTTAAACTTGATTAAGACTAAAAATAGCATTGCTGCTTTCGTGTCTAAACTGCTATTATATAAAAGAAATATAGGCAGACGTGAATTCCATACCTTCCCATGTTTATCAGCAGTATCATTCAAGCACGACGACTTGCTTGTTTACTGTCAGCACTTGGAAAACCTCTACAATGACTTCAAGGAACGATTCGAGGACATTTTAAACATGGACATACCAGACTGGGTTTTGGATCCTTTTTCCAATGTCAACACAGCAGGACCATCTCAGTTAGAAGAAGAACTGATAGAACTGACGACAAATGAGGAATTAAAAATTAAATTCAAGAATGGCTACCAAGAATTTTGGCTGCAGAAGTCGATTTCGCAATTGTATCCAAGATTATGGTCGATTGTGCAACGATTTCTGCTAGCATTCCCATCTTCATATTTAGCAGAACGTGGATTTAGTGCTGTAGCAACATTGGTAACGAAAAAGAGAAATCGGCTCCATGTTACTGAACGCGGCGATTTACGATTGTTTTTAAGTAAAATCGAGCCTGATATTAACAAGCTTCTTAAAATGCATCAAATTCAGCCTTCTCATTAGTTAAGTTAGAAATTCGATGCCTTTAAATTTTAATAAAAATACTTTTTAATAATAATTAAGTATGCCTTTTGAGTGTTCTCTGAAACTGTCAATTTATTTATTTAGAAAGCAATAGTTTATTATGGATTATTTCATATCATCAAAACCCCTGCCTGTCCTTATAACAGGTAAGCTAAAACTTTTATTTTTCTTTTTAAATAACGAAGAAATTCAGTAGCGTTTCAATTCCAACAACATTCTATCTATTAGTAATTTTATTTAATTCTTGTTTTCACCATGCATTACGTACGCTCTTATTTCTCTAGGGGGGCGGTATTGAAATATTCACTTGAAAAGGGGGCACCAGTTCGAAAAAGGTTGGGAACCTATGTGTTACGCTAAGGGAGAAAACAGCCTGTTCGTAGCCATTTGGACCTGACGGACTAAGAGATAGACAGAAGCGAATAGCTCGAAGCCACAGAATAGACAACAGAATCTGTTGAGCAGACTGCTTTGCTGATAGGACCCGTTTCAAAATTGTACTTTACGTTAGTAATATAAACATAAAAATAGTATATTTTTAAACAAATGGTTCAACATATAATGATTCTCTAACTATCCCAAAAAAAGAAATGGAAATTTGCTTCGCATATCTGGTTACTTTGGTAATACTTTCTTCGGATGATTATTTTCAAATAACTAACAATGACATTGAATTATAAAAAATATCAGTGTCTCTTATTGGGTATCTGATGCTAATTATAAGGGATAAATCACGAGTCTTAAAACATTCCCCTAAATAAGCATTGTAAGATTAAGTGTTACAACAAGAACAAATTAACAAAACAATCATAACAAAAAGGGCTACCAAAACTGCATATTATGAATAACGTTAAAAAATAGAAGATTAAAATATTATTCAAAATTAAAGATGATTTCGAAAATTTATTACACGTTGTAATTTGTAATTTCTAGTATTTCACAGCATTTTGGGGTTTCCTCAGTTTTCTGGAACATTTATCTTTACGTTTCAGTAGTATATTTTATTGCTTTAAACATTTTAGTTTCTGCAGCATTTTTGTGTTATTATTTTATATCTCTGTGTTATATGTTAAGCATATTTAATACCAGTAGACTTTTGAGCTTATCTGTAATGAGGCAAATGAAGCATTATCCTTTTGGGCGCTTGAGGTCGTTGTTTATTTATGGAATTTTTAATATTTGACTCGCTATATATATATATATATATAA
>KK118795.1:304643-377025 GCA_000611955.2 Stegodyphus mimosarum | reverse complement strand
CATCCCATGTGTAATGTCATTTTCTGATATAAGCTTTAAAAAAATAAGTAAGATACTTACTTAATCAACTATATAAATCCCCAATCTAAATAAATGACAATCTTTCAACGTTGAAATCGGTTTTTATATCAGTCCTAAGAAAATCAGCTAGCTTATTCTAGAATATTCTGAAAGTTCTACTTTAAGTGTTTCATGTGAATTGTATTCCTTTCCATTAATGAAATTTTGCAAACTTTCAAATACTAATCACGTTCCATTATCAGTCACTAGAAAGTTCAAATAAAGCAGATTATTTTTTTTCACGTGAATGAAGAAGAGTGTAGATGTTAACACGTTCTCTTCATTTAACATTAGTTAATTCATGTGTAATTCACTTGTCAGGCTTAGATAAGATTCTAGGCTCTTTTAAATGACGATTAACAGTTGATGATGTATTAATCTCCTTTGGCAACTGGGTAGGCAGTTGAATATAGATTTCTTGCAATGGCAGCTTTCAGCACATCATTAATAAAAATGACAGGCAGCAGAAAGCGAGTTGCATCTTCCAAGCTAAAGTGGCTTTACTCTCTGCACATTATTTACATCATTTGTCGTTATATCATACATGTCTTTTGTTTACTCCCATTTTCATGAGGAGATGTTAAGGAAATACATTAGCACCGCTTTCTTGCAAACAAGAATATATCTGAATAAGTCTTTCTTAGTGCAGCAGAATTTATGCATCCTATGAAAATCACTCGTTTAAATATGTTAGGGAATGTTTTAAAAACTCCCGTCTCAAAAACGACATTAATTATGACATGGTTCGATACATGCAAATATATGCATGTATCTTAAACGAAGTATGCACAGTTACTATTTAGATTATCGTAAACGCTATAAGAATGTATGGCTACTTATATATAACGTTCAATTTTAACTTAGTCTATAATAACATATTTTCTGGTGTTTAGTAATTTTAGTAACTGGAAGGGAAAATTTGTAAACTACAAGGCATTTTCTATATTTAATAAAATATTTTAAAAATGTTTTAGTATATATAAATATATAAATTGATAGTAAATAAATCGATAGAATATTTGCTGATAAATACACTACGTTAGTTGCTAGGCTATGTATAGCTTAGCAACTAAACAACTAAATAGGGATATACATATCCGTGTGTGCGTGTGTGTCTAAAAATCTGAGGTTAAAATATCATGTTATTTTGGGAACATATTTAATTGCTGCATTTATCATATATCGATACATATGCATAGCTTAACAGCATTTTTCTGAGAATTGCAGTCAAAACAAATCATTTCTACTATTGTGTTAACCAACTGGAAAGATTTTATGTATTATTTTGTAAGAAATTATTTGTTAGCCGTAATATAAAGAAACAGGTATCGTGTAACCTTTTAGCTCATTTAAATTTGTATTTAATTTTTTCAACTGATTAGCTTTTATTTAAAAATGTTTTTTTTTTAATTTGAAGTGGCATTAATTTGCTATTTAAATCTATTTTTTGAAGGTTTTTTAGGAGCTAAAGATTTAATTGATAATGTGTTGTAATCCTTTTGCTTGTTGTTGTGACTCATCTCACTTGTCTGATCGTAACATCAGAGCAAGCTCACGAAATTCATCGTGGTAAGGCGTGCAAGATTGCGCCTGTCGTTGCCAAGAGGCTTGAGCACCATACATGTGACAGTATGAAATTGCTCCGTTCCGCCCTCCAATTTTGATTGAGAGCACCCCAGTGGTAGCGGTCCGAAGATCTCCCATCTTTTCCCTACCAACAACCTCTCGATTTGACTTTCGGCTCGCCACATATTTAAAGTGTCCCCCTCCGCACAGACACTATGCATTTACAAATGTCCATGCCTTCTCCGGGATTCGAATCCGGGTCCTTCTTTACGGCAGCGTCGCTAACCACTATCCCGGTTGAGTGGCCTGTTTTTACTTAAATTGTTAACTGATAATAATTAAACTTTTAATAACTCCCAAGACTGAAAAGCTTACTATATTTAATATTTTTATGAGAACTTAATTGTGAACTTGGATATTGTTTGGTTTTATTCATTTGAAATAATTGCTGCTTAATTGGTTTGGTAAATGGGGTTATTACCCTTAATGTTTACTAATTTTAAATTTTGATTTTCCTGTTACACTTACGGTGTTTAAACTTACTTGTTTTGCTGTTTCAATTTGCTTTAATTTTTTTCCTTGTTTCCTATAAAATTAGCGGATCATTAGTTTCTAGCTCAGCAGGTATTTCGCCAATTTGTAAAAGGCACAGGGAAAGGACAAAGGGCACAGGGCTTGACAAAGGAATTTCATGTACTTGTAAACAATTAGATCTTTGAATAAGAAACTCTAAAAATATTTCAAAAACGATTGAATCTGAATTCCAGAATTTGTCCTGGAATGTACTTATCTTTCGTGTTGCTTGCCTTGGTGGTTCAAGAGGGCAAACTTCGCTTGGGAGAGTGACCTTGTCGAGCTAAAAGAATGTGAAACGTCTTGTAACTGTTGTGCAAATGGGATCTGGTAACGAGGCTAGAACTCGTGTGCTTTTACCCTCTAAGGTGTCGAAAGAATGGGGGCGAATTTCTAGGATTCCAACTTGTGACAGCAAAAGTAAGAGGACAGATAGCGAGGCTAGCTGTGAAATATTCTTACGTCGAGACACATTCTTACGTCGAGCGTCGAGACAAGCATGCCTACATGATGAGCAGTTTTCTCCGGTTGGCAATCTTGACCGGAGACCTTGCTGTTACAGGAGCGGAAGAAGTGATTTCAGCCAAATTTGTAGACCCTTTTTGACGCATTGGAAAGACACCCTTATTTTCTACTAGAGAAGACGAAGACTTCTTTGGGTTTACCGGAATGAAGGTGGTGGCTTCTTCGTCAGAGAAGTCAAAGAATATGTACTGTTAAGAAGGAAAACTTCGCAGAAGCAGAGGTGGCTCCCTTCCAACTAAAAGGGAAACAACTGCGCATGCGTGAAATATCTGTCACCAAAAAGCGCCAAAGCTCGAAGCTGAATCTCGAAGTTGGTTTGAACAGGTTCGACCGTGACGTTTAGCAAAAGTTTAAACAAATAATAGGTTCTTTGGTTTCTAAGTAGCGATATGGACAATGGAAGTTCTACAGCCAGTGAAAGTGAAACTTCACCTAATATTTCATCATTTCCGAGTTTAAATTATCGCGACAAACGGAGGGGGAAAATGTCGGCTAGGTACCAAAGAACCGGCATATCACAGAGGGGAAATTCTTGCCAACAGATTCCGTCGCCAAATCCCTTGGCGAATGTTACCTTTTCTTTGTAGCGGCGTTGCAGACAAAGTGGTTTACATTACGTCTATGGAGCTTTTCCTTCTTTACATAGAGGTTCTTTGGAGAAATGTCAGTCATCACCCGGCAGTCATATTCAGCGGTCCCGTCGGTGGTTTGTAAAGTTTATGGAAGGTGCAGGAGGAGACATAACAGTCTTATAATGGAACGAGAATTTAAATGGCCCGACGGGAAGATCTAGGCCTAGAATTTCCAGTTACTTCACTCTATTATAATTGCATCTCGTTTCTTTTCAGATGTGAAATGAGTTTTCGCCTCTTCTACGTAAAGATTTTACCTAACAAGCGCTCGCCTCGCACGGAAGATATTTCCCATCAGCACAAATATCTTATATATGTTCAATACAGATAATATATTTTGAAATTGGAAAATTGGTAAAATTATGAGGTTTATTTGTTTTTGCAATCATTATTAAATGCATAAAAGGAAATATATCCAAGTTTGTAATAATTACTTTAATACTTACTGATTGGAAATTGATTGGTGTAAATCTTTTTCCGGTGACATCTAGTTTTTAGCAATCTAGTGTAATAAAGAGAAATAGAAAACTGTATTTTTTCATATTGCATGTGTTATATTTAAATTTGAATCTTATTATTTTATTTGTCCACTGTTAGCCGGATATTGTAGTTTGCCAGTCGACTTAATTAATGCTTGTATTTTTTCTGAAACCACGAAATATTTATGCTGTGTTAATTTAAATGCCTATAAGAATGTTTGGTGAAAGATTCAGGAGCTGCAGCCAAAAAAAATATAATTCTTGTAACAGAAAAATCATGAGGTGGTCATCACTCAAATAATTTATGATATGTTACTTTCTTTTATTATAAATACCAGTGTACACCAGATGCCACCTGTGAATCTTTTTTAATGGTAAGCCGTGACTTGTTAATTAATTTAAACATACTAAAAATAATATTTTTTAAGTATAAATAATTTTTTAAACTCAAACAAGCCTGTTCATTTTGAAATTTATTTTTACACCTATATTTTCACTGGACTAGTAAACAACACAAGGTAATAGTTTTAATTTATGTTATTATGTTTTTACACCTCAGATAGATAATTATTACTCATTTGCTTACTTGAGTTTGAATTGAATGTCATTTATGTATGATGTACGCATTAAATTTCTAAACATAATGTTTTAATGATATATGTACTATATAGACACATACACTAAAAATATAACAAAATGTTTTTCGGGAATTGCACTATTCATAATGCCTAGTAAATTTAATATGAGAATTATTATGTACTAATTCAGAGCGAATTAATTTTAATTCTTGATGAAGTTAATTTATTGTCTTTTAAGAACAGTTTCTGTACATGCAGTACATTTCTAAAAAGCTAGGGAATAATATAGCCAAATAGCAGGGGATGTTTTCCAGGTGGCCCCGCTCGCAAGTCAAAAGTCGGAGCGAACAGTTACGAATTACTCCGTAACTTTTAAAATTGAATACTTAGTGGGAAGAGGCGAGATATTTTGGAGCCACCTCAAACCACCTTAGACCACCTTAGAGTTTTGTTATTTATTACTGCCAATGTCACAATTCTGACAGAAATGCTCTTGAAAACATTGCTTGAAATTTTACTTAGAAAATAAGGGCTTTTCAACTTTTGATTTCCATTTTTGAGAAGCCGAGGTTTTAAAAGTTGTTGAACGAGAGGCAGAGTAGATTTTTCACCTACTTTGAATCATTAAAAAAAAAGGAGAGGTGAGAGGCCGACCTAGCGCGTTGCAAGCTTGCCGGCGTAAGCGGGTTTTGGGACCCTATTTTGTTACCTCTGTAAAAGTAACCTAGCAGCATAAACATACTGCTAGGAGGTTCAGGTTTTTATTCGACCATTCCCGGCTGCTGCGACGTAGTTTTGAAGCAAGATTTAGGGTGTCCGCTATGACTCTCACTAGCTACTCAGTAATTGGCGTATTCTTCTCAACACTTCGTTCGCAAAATTTGACACCACATCAGAGAAGTTGCCGTGATCACTGTGAAAGTATGTGCTCTATTCTAAGCTTGAATCTTGAACTCTAAAAACTTTGCTTCTCTAGTATTTTGTTTTGTGCCTTAAGGTGTGGAAGGAAAAAACTTAAGTGCTCCAAAGGGTGCGTCGGAGCTGCGGAAGTCCATGCCAGGAGGACCGTTCGCAGAATAGTGGAAAAAACGAGTCTACCGAAAAAGGAAGACATTCCTTCATCTCGGACTCCTTTATTCAGATGTTTAGTGTGGATTGAGCTGTCAACCAGCATTTAGATATCAGCGGGAATGGAATGGTTCTTTCGTTTATTAGTACTGAAATTTAAACAGATGGGCCAATTCCAATATTTTGTTTAGAGACAGACTGAATTCAAAATCTAGCGATTTGAGGTTTAGTAACAGGTTTATGTCAAGATGTGCACTCTGGGAGGAAAGAAAATTTAAATGTTAAATTGCGATGGGAAATGAATATGTAATCTTAAGTATCCCTTAAGTAAAATTAGGAATTTTATATTGCTTTTCTGTTATAGGATGAATATTTAAATTGTGAGTACTTAAAAAAAAAGAAACATGTTTTATGGATCTGAATTCAGTTATCCCACTTATTTAGCTTATGTTAACCAATGATTCGAAAATCCGTTTTGATTGTAAATTTTTGTTTACATTTATTTTATTAGGGATCTATCACGTCCGCATGTGATCTTTAGGGAAATCATGGATTTCCAAGTCGAACCTGGGTAACGTACATGTTATTACATGACATGATATTAACGTACATGATATAATTGTACAAAGCGGGGGGAAAAAGGGGACAGTTCTGTATCTCCTGTTCTACTACGCCGATTGGCGAAATTCAAATTGCGTTTTTGTGTCTCAAAAGCACGATTTAGGATATATATATTAGATTTATATATAGCATTATTCTAACATAGATATTCTGACAAAAAATCGGACTTTTTCTGAAATGACATGTCAATTGTTTTCCATATTTCGATTCTACGACTCAAATTATGCCTAGATATTAAATTTTGCAATTTTTAGTGAAAAATTTAAAAATTTATCTTGGCGCATTTTTCCAGTTTGCGACAAAAATAATTTACTTGGCAGAATTCTTAATTTATAGTAACCTACTTACTTTCCTCTTTTGTCATTGATGCACGAAAGGAAAAAAAGGTCCAAAATTCATTCTTTCGAATAATTTTAATAAAGTGCGTAAACCACATTTTCTTTATTATCGCTTATATTAAATACGTCAAATTTCAAAATGAGCCAAAATGTAAGTTTTGGCATATCTTAGAAAAGTTTGAATAAAAAAAACCCAATTTATTTGGCAGGTTTGCATAGAAATACATCTACTTTAAGACGATGTTAAAAGTTTTATAGGTTATAATAATAAAATATTTTCGAAAAATTTATAAAAAATATTTAAAAATACAAATTTTCAAAATAAATCATAAAGGGCGAATTATATTTTTCACAAACCTAAATTTCGATTTCTGGAAGACGGAATCATGTAAGTTTAATAAAAAATACATATTAATAAATATATATCAAATTCAATTGACATTGAGAAGCTAAAATTTTTAGAGCTGATTGTTTAAAATCTAATCATGCGATTTTTACAAAACTTGGCAGTTTGGCATAATTTGAGTAGTAGAATCGAAATAGGAAAAACAAATTGGCATGTCATTTTAGAAAAATCAGATTATATATCAAAATACCTATTAGAACAATACCCTATATAAATCAAATACATATCCTAAGTCGCGCTTTTGAGACATGAAAAACGCAAGTTGAATTTCATCAATCGGCCAGTAGAACGGGAGATATAGAACTGCCCCCCCTTTTTGCGCCGTGTACAGTTAATTATCTATGTGTATCTGAAATTACGATTGATTTCTTACCATTTTGCTTGAATTGCTGATTGAATTCTTACTTCTGCGGATTACAATTCTCTGGTTTTTTTAGGTGTTTTGTATTTGTATTTCAATAAAATGTGTTCGTGGCTACTAGAGTTTAAGAATTATTGTTTATGAGATTTTTGTGTTTTGGAAAAATCAGAGATTATAGCATTTTTGAAAGAGATAGTATGTTTAGAATTTCAAAACAAATTGGATTTTCAATTTTTATTGGAAATAATCTGATTTTATGTCAAGGCATCAGATAGGATATTATCTCGTTTCAATTTCAATGATATTGACTTACATATAATATCTAACGTTTGGGCTTTGAATTAATATAGCTTGCTTTACAAAGTATATGAATGTATATAATTTAGTAAAAATGCAATCATCATCTTTTTGATTTCAAATCTTTGAAGTGCTTTTATGGTAAATATTTGTCCGGCAGCAGTTATTCAGATATTCAACAATAATGTTTAAAATATTATATTCAAAAGTAAAGTTATTATTTTTTTCTTTGTAACACGGTTCGATAAAAAACTTCGGCTGGTTTATATCGGAAATAATCCTTGTAAAACATTCTTTAAAATGTTTTTATTGGAAGTAACAAAAGAAGAGATCAAATGAGGCAAAAACACGGTACAGCAGAAAAAAAAATGTAACTGAGAAAAATCAGCAAATGTAAACGGTGAAAGGGAAAGATTTGTTATTTAATAAGAGGAGATGACGTATTTTAGTCAAATGTAATGCAATGAAATGACTAAATTAGCTAAAAGCAGTCTGTCTATAAAGTTTCTGGAAATAAAAAAAATAGATAGCAAGAGCTTAAAAGGTAAAAACAAAAAGCTATGTTGATGGATGCAAATCTGATTATTTTCTAATTAAAATTCTGTTTTTCGCGGTAAAAACCTTCGTGTGATAAAAATCTGAATGAATTCTTGGAAGAAGAAAATCTTTAAATAAATTATCAGTGAAGAAAGTAGATTTGAAATGCTCAAAACTGATTTTATTTTTATAACTAATGAAATTACGTTTTCTCGTTGTCTTTCTGAAAGTAAAATCCTTAAGTTCAAAAATTAATTTATATTTCTTTTATTTCAAAGCGCAGTAAGTTTTTTTAAAGGCATTTTTTCCTTCTGACGAGAAATTTACTGTTTGAGTTCTTTAATGGAGCTGTGATAAAATTCTGCAAAAAAGTCCAAGTAAATAGAAAATAAAAGTTTTTTCCTCTTCCAAATCAGTCGTAAGTGCTCCTTTGGAAATTGGATTTTTTTCCTACAACCAAAAGATCAAGTTTTCTGGCAAAAAAATTCTAGTTTTCCTCGAATGGTAAAGTAAGTTTATGTTTGGTCGTGTACATGGAGATTTGTTATTAGCTTGGTTATGCTAATTGTCCTTCAATAGCTCGAATACTGTAAGATAAAGAGCTAACATTTTGTTTTGCTATGCAGTTGCATTCAATTAATCTGATTTGGAAAAGAATGCAATTCATCATAAACTCTTTTATATTCTCTTAAGTAAATTACTATCGTATGTTTTTAGCATATTTTCTTCTTAAAAGTGTTTGTTTATTTTTAGATCTGATTTTTTTTTGGTTTAGTCAGATAAAGTGGGCAATTATTTTACAGTGACTTTCGTTGTGTGTTAATTAATTTGTATTACATAAGAAACACACTAACACAGTTTTATAGAAATGACTGTGTGTATTTGGATTTTGTACGGAAAACATTGCATATCACATTTTGAAATTTTATTTTACTTCATTTTAGAACTTAAAATTTATCTTTCTCTCTCTCTCTATATATATATATCTATTTTGCTTTTTATATCATATATCCACATTCATTTTCTAATTAGTATTTGAAACGTAGTTAAAGAGAATGTAGGTATTCAAATTTTATAACAGAAAAATTAAAGTGTTCAGATTTTTAGTGTTTCTAGTTTCTGATGAACACTGAATTAATAACTAGTTTGGACTCACAGATATATAAAACACTACCGTACGAAGGATAAATGCTTCAAGATAATGCCTTCTGATTTCTGAATTGAGAATAAATACTTATTCTTTGCATGTTTTTATGAAATTAATTATAATGCCTGAAGAGGCTACAAATAACATTTGTTAGAAGCTTTAGAAACATATTGCTTGTTTTTGCATATTTAAAATAGAAAATAGTGGTGTTATTTTATGATTAGTCTAAAAATAAACAACACAAAATTTAAAAAAGAATTAATATTCCAGTTATGATCTACTATATAAAGAGAATGCATGTCTTTTATATTCAGGTAACAAAAAGAAATAATTGATTCTTCCAAACATTTTTTAATAAACTTCGTATTCTTTCTTTTTCTTTCGATAACTTTATAGCAACAAACTAAAATGCACTAGTGGTGAGAATAGAGAACTAAATTATTTTATTGAAAAATCTAATTACGTAATAAGTTTGAACACCCAGTTCGAGTGGAAAAATAAGAACTAACATAAGAGCCAAGTAGATGAGACAATTCAACAAAGGTAAAACGCCCAATGCCTACTTGTGTAGCTTCAAGTAATTCTAGCGACAGCATCCTTCCGGACAGAATTCAACCCAAGAGTCTCATATTTGTTTCAGAATTCTTTTCTTACCTACTTCTCGGGTGCACGTTTATACAGACTGAATTTAAACGTCTCTGTTTCTCAAAAATACTGTAGCTACAAAAGTACAAACCAAGACTATCAGCAAGCAGCCAACTACCTCTAAGCAACACCTGACCAAGGAAGCATTTACCTAGTTAAAATAAAATGACCAGGTTACATGAAATCATACTGCTACTTTTTGGAAGGCATCTAGGAAGCACGCGACTGAAAACACAAGCTGTAATAAAATTCTAAGAATAAACATCCTACTCAAGTCACTACTAAATGGTGTAAGTATAAATAAAGAGCTAAATAGGAAAACGTAATCTGGTATTGGTAGGTAACTAATTATCGTAAAGTATAAAAACTTTAAGGTCTGTTGTTCATCTACTACTTTCTATCAACTATATATATGTATATAAGCACTATATATAAAAGAATATAGTGTTCTCTCTCTCTCTCCCCCTATATATATATATAAGCATTATATGTAAAAGTATATAGTGCTATATATGTATATATATATATAAGAAAGTAATATCCTAGAAAAAGCCGTGTTAAAAACTCTTGAAATAACCTATCTTAATTCCAAAAACAGTTTTCAAAAAGGGTTACATTTAAATTGTAAATTATGAACTAAAATACATTTTAAAAACAACAGAAAAGTTTTTTAAAAGTGTACACTAAAACGTTTTTTTGATTAGATTGGTCATTCGAGTTTTAAAATACTTTTTTACGCCTTTTTTTTGCTATATATACATATAAGCACTATATGTGAAATTATAGTACTATATATGTATGGTATGTATATATATGTATAGTGATACATAT
Source organism: Stegodyphus mimosarum (assembly GCA_000611955.2). NCBI lineage: Eukaryota > Metazoa > Arthropoda > Arachnida > Araneae > Eresidae > Stegodyphus > Stegodyphus mimosarum. Next base: position 366,361 of record KK118795.1, on the reverse strand, counting down.
ATATATATAAGCACTATATGTAAAAGTATAGTAATATATATGTATGGTATGTATATATATGTATAGTGATACATATATATATAAGCACTATATGTAAAAGTATAGTAATATATATGTATGTATGCATCTATACATATATAATGCTTTCCGGAGAGATTTTCTAAGACATGAATTGTCGACTAATCACTCTGTATTCGTGAGAAACTCAAAACCCGATATAACAGTTCTCATCGAATGCAAATCCCAGACGATACCACCAGTTTTGAATCGTTGTACCCCTGGCATTTATTTGCTAGAAGAAAAACAAAATCTGATTTAACAAAAAGAATGTTTTCAAATTTGTATTTGAATAATATATCCCATTACCTGTTACTTAAAGGTTCACAACTATATCCTATAATGTTTACGAGACCAGAAACTCACATTGCATAAGAAGAATTCCTTGAAACTCGTACGAATTCCTATAAGAAAGCCAATGAACTACAAATCACTCTCGTGAAGTATCCCATAAATATTTTACTGGATTAAGGTTTAGCAATCTCAATACGCTGAATTTCTCTTCAAAGGCCGTTTCAAAGGGTAATTTCTGCGGCTTGGCTGTGTCATCGATTAACATGATTTCTGGATCTACCGTAAAAAGCACAGGACTCTCACAATGCATAAAACTAGTTTATTTTGGGTGAGTAAAGGACTGAATACTCTGCTGCTGAATGTGGATCAAAACAAACGAGACAAATGGATAATATAAATAAAAGTAATGATAAATTAGGAATAATTCTGTAATCTGAGCAAAAGGATTCTTTTTGAAAACCTTTGCTTGCTTGTACATACTTGATATGATAAAACAGTATATTAAAGCTTCAAGAGATTACTTTTAGAATACCTCCATCTTTGAAATAAAAAGCTAATTTTTCCAGTTTAAAAAAAAATATTTTTTAGAAAAATTACTATGAATCACCGAATTCTTATAAGTCTTATATGGGAGTTCAGAATAATGAAAAAATTATTAAATTGAAATTAAATTATTCGAAACCAGTATTCGGATAAATATACAGCCTATTTATTCCAAAATCGATAGGTAACTACATAATTCGTACTACTAGCGTTTTTGTTTGGGGAACAAAACCAAATAGATAGATTATTATCCAGTTCCAAAATCGCTAGGTTGTAACTACTTAATTCATACTCATAACTTCCTTGTTTGGGGAACAAATCTTGCAGGTGCTACGTAAAAATTTCCTAAAGTGGTTAGTGGATTTTTTTTTATTTATTACGCTTTTGACCATTAGGCACTATACGGAAAAAGAGGGATACCATGTGAAGGACCTTTTAAGAGAAACTGGCTTGTATTCGTGTTACACATGGGGTAAAGCACGGAAACGCCCATGCAGCCAGGCCGTTCGTTAAAGACTGGAAACTCGGACCAAACTACGAGTGTTCACCGGCTTTTATCGCTCTGCCGCTCGTAGGCGGCAGATTGTCCGCAGATTTGTCCCACATACCTAAAGAAAATATTTTATGCTATTATCCTGACAAATTATTAAGAAATCTGTACTTCAGGCAAACGTGTCAATAGATAAGAGCAATCTAAGTAAAATCTGTGCTTATTGTTTAATAATCAGATTACGCTTGTCAACAACATTAAATTTCCTTAAATTTTATATACCTACACTAAGCAATTATTAAACCACGTATCTAAACTGTTATATTATATAACTCACGGCTAGAGCATTTAACATTTGCTCAAACTTCCAACCTGAAAACATTTAAGATCAGGCGTATCCGAAATCAAATTTAATGTTGAGAATTGTATTTAGTAATATTGCAGATACATAGTATGCATAGTCTACATCAAAAATGAAACTCAATATTCTACGTCTATATAACCAGCTCAATTGTCTGTGAGCTTTTTTTTATCTCGTATTGCATTTATGATGGCATGATGGCCTACATGACATCAAGACATATTACTTTATTTAAAAAATAACTTTTTGTATTTGTTCTTGCTAGATTTTATTTCAGGAAATTTTAAGCTTTAGAATTTATACTCAGTTTTAAGAGTATACAGAGCAATGAAAATTGTTTCTTAGTATAAATTTTAACTTTCAAATTTTTTGTGCATATGGTATATAGTCTAAATAAACAGTAGTGTTCATTATGTAATATATATATTTATCATTGTTAAAACATTCGACTTGGAATTTTGGTGATTTGCGAAACGACTCGTAAGTTTAATATCGTAGAAATGCTAGTTTATAGTACTATTCAGGATGTTAATTTGGAATCAAAGAACTCGATTAAATCATATAACTTTGTTTCTTTTTGTGTACCTAATTTAGCGAATATAATAGAGTATTTCTAGGTAGCGATCTAACCTTTAAAAATATGCGATATACTTTCGTTTGATACTCTGACTACATTTCTTGGGAAGAATGTAAAATTTTATTGGATATAATGAAATACATAATCAAATATGATAAAATTTTACTGAAAAAAATGCAATTAAAAAAAATTAAATGATCTCCTCATTAATTCATGCATTTCTGTCTGAAGTTTCTTCGATAAGTCTTTGAACTAGTTTTAAAAAAATGCAGTAACTGAAGCCGAGAAATATGCATGCCATCAATCTAACTTCCATCAAAATTCTTCGAAGAAAGTTTGGCAAGTTATTGTAGGAAAGCATGCTGAAGCTATCCAGTTAATGAGAGATATTTTAAAGAAACACACGTTACATAAATTGCAAATAATTGTATTAAACAGTGTTTCCATCCGCGGCTCAGAACTAAAAAATTTCGCTGCTGATGCCTATTCCAGGAAGAAGAAGCAAAACGAACTCTATCATTTAATCAAATTTGCTCCATTTTTATAATCATTCATTAATTGTCAATTGACAAAAGAAATTTTACAACGCGAAAGAAATTGTATACAGAGTTTAATTAATGTTACTACATTAATTTAAGTTTTTTTTGGTTTAGTTAATTATGGCAAAGTACACTAGGGCTACCTGCCTAAAGGAAGGGATGCCTTCGTGGAAACGCCCATGCAGCCAGCCCGTTCGCTTGGAATCGAATCCAGGGCAGAACTACAAGTATTCAGCGATTTGCCCGCTTCGCCACTGGTGGGGTATATTTAATTTAAGGAGAAAATCTTATACGATTTCCTGCTGTGTCACGCTTTTCATCAGGAACACCACTTTCAACGGCAAAAACATTTCGATAAACTTGCTAGAAAATTAAGCAATTAAACACTTCACTTGTCTAAGACATTTACCAGCCTTAATATAGAATGCAACAGTTTGAGATTTTTTAAAAAATTTATTCAATGAATTATTTTCAAAGTAATCCTCTAGAAATAGGTTAAGTACTTTTAGAAACACGTAATGAGAAAAATTTAGTTTCAGTTCATGTAAATTTTATAAGTGTTATTGATGTTCTGCAAGTGCATTAGCAGTTTATATTTGGGATTAATTTAATTCGCTTGCTACTAACACATGATCAAAAATTGTTGCGTATGAACGCATTCGTAGTAGACTGATTGCACAAGTCCGATAACAGGTTAATAAAGATTTATTTTTGTTAAAAGAAATATTACAGAACTCTGAAATTTTCCACTGAAATGCTCGTAAAAGTGTTCATAGTATTACAGAGTATAATCAGTAATTGCACTTAAAATCACTAAGAAAGTTAAACACAACGCAATGCAAAGTGCATCTAAAGAGAAAGCTAACTCGGATATCTCAGTTCACACGGAACTAAACAACTCGCAACAACAATAACTAGGCAAGTGACAGAAGACATGGCAGCAACTACCGAAAAGATCTAGTACTTCCTGCTTTTCGAAATTACTGGAAAGCAATACACGGGTGGAATTACGGTTACAGCTAGTATAGTGGTCAATTGCATTTATTCAGTTTCAATACGTATTACGGCGATACGGAGACCGGATCCAAATGTCACCAAATGGTCGCCAAATTTTGCGACTTTTGGCTATTTCTGGCCAAATTACCGAAATACCCCTTTACTCAATGTTAAATGCACCTGCCCCTGTATTCTAACCTTTCCAGCATACCTTTCTTTTAAAATTTGTCTCGCGCTACATTACAAAGAAAAATACAACAATTTTATTTATAATTCTATTAAAATTTACTATCTAAGTACAAAATTCGTAACGATATTTTTACAGCACACTTTTATAACGTAAACACAAATGGCAAAATAATTTTTTCTGACATTGTTAGATTGGTTATCAGAACAAAATGATTTAAACTTTGGGTGTTCTTCGTTTTGCGCAAAATTAAAGTTGCATATATAAAACATATGATATCTCGGAGCATAATTGTTCTTTGCAATGAAATCTTGTATATGGATGTCCAATACTATCAGAGAGCCATTAGTAACATAATGCAACAAATAGAGGACAAGTATTTTACAGTATACAAAAAACCAAAGCGGCGAAACACAGCACCTCATATTTACAAAATGATCCTGACACTAAGAGGTTTAGCCATTTCTCACAGTTTTACATACACTGGTGTCCAAAAGTTAAGCATAATTGATAATTATGTGAATAAAGAAAGAACTGTAATTCAGAATGGCGGGAAACGTGATATGCGCGTGTAAAATGGTTATAAAATAAGGAAGCAAATCAAAAGAACGATAATAATTAATTTTATTATACAAAGCAGCAGTCTAGAAGAAAACTGAGAATAGCAAGGGTTCACACTTTAAAGAAAAAATGAAAGAAAACATTAAATAAATTACTGATGCTGCAGTTTAATAAGGCGTGTGGTCACCTCTGACAGCCAGGCACGCTGCTCAGCGATTTACCATACTTGCTATGAGATGATTAATGAGTTGTGGGCTCAAACGGTTCCAAGCTTCTTGAAGAGTTCTCTTCAGTTCTGTAACGGAGCTTGATGGGGGCGAAAGGGCTGCAATTTGTCTTCCGAGCACATCTCATCCATACCCGATAGGATTTAAATCAGGGGAGTTTGCAGGCCACGACATGCGCTGGATGTTTTCCGTTTCAAGGAAGTCATCAACCAGCACCGCTCGGTGACATGGAGCATTATCATCCATGAATATGAAGTCAGGACCGACAGCACCTCGAAACAAGCCACCATAAAGCTCAAGAACTTCGTCTCTGTATCTTTGACCAGTCACAGATCCCGTGTCAAAGAAATGGAGGTCTGTGCGGCCGTCCATCATGATGCCTGCCCATACCATTACTCCCCTTGATGGAAAATGATGTCTTTCCGATATGTTTCTTGGTTCTAAACGTGCTCCACGTTCTTTCCACATCGTTACCCGACGAGATCAGTACTCAGACTAAACCGGGACTCGTCACTGAACATCACATTGGCCCACTGAACATCACATTGGCTGGCATACAGGCCAGCATGATTGCGTCTCCTGTAAACAGCTTGTTTGTCAGTTTGTCTCGAAATTCGTATTCCTGTGGCGACTGTGAGCGCCGAACCCAGTGTTCTGGCAGTACTGCCCCTCTGACGTCGCGCACTTATTACCAGATATCGGTCTTGGCGAGGGGTTATGACTGGTGGTCGACCTGATACTGGTCGTCGGGTAACATCTCCCGTTCTTTGAAACCTCTGCCACAGTCTTTAGATCACAGACTAGTTCACATTCAGAATTCGAGACACTTCGGTTTGTGATCGTCCGGATTCCAGCATTCCAACGATTCTTCCTTCTGCAAACATCTCCAATTGGCGTCTTTGTGCCATCATTCACCTTGTTTGATGGTAAACAACGTTCTTTCGCACAGCAGTTGCCCGAAACTTTGTCTGAACTACCTGTGCTGCGTGACTCGGTTCCGACATGGGCAGATGTTTCGCGCAGGACGTAGTCGACTGAAAAGTTTTGCATAAACCCAATGTTTCTTCTTCACCCAATTAAATTAAATTAAGAAATTTGGAATAATTTTACGAATATTTACTCCATGTTTTTCGCATTTTACAATTTATGCTTAACTTTTGGACACCAGTGTACTTCATAAATGGGCTTCACATGTTGATCATAGATTGCGGTAACAAATCCCATTTTTCTAAAGTGAGAATTAAGGTATCTAGAATGTCCTAGGTGTCTACTGATGTTGTTCAATGGCTTTTTAGAGCATTTTGAATATACTGCGTAGGATTTAGGACCGGCTACTTCTCTGGCCGCACAAATTCCTCTTCTAGAAAATAGTAGATGAGTTTCCAGACTTTCTCCAAGTGAAGACTCATCGAAAACCACCCTATGTACTAAATCTCAGTTCGACACCAAAGAAGCTGTAAGGTTTATCCTAAGCTTTTAACAGTTATCTTCAGTTTAAGCCACTTTCCTGCCCCTTCTATTTTCAACTTAGAATTTCCTACCAGAATGTGTTTTTAGAATCGCGTTTAATGCAAATATATAAGAGTAGTTTTTAAGTCGATGCTCTACTGACTGAGATAGAAAGTGAGAGTTTTTGACAAGCGCGCGTTTGCGTTTTGACTACGTATCTCTCTCAGTTAGCTATTACTACGTTCGGCCGTATTTCAGGCCCTTGATAGCTTCGCCAGCTTATTTGATATTTAGGGGACAACTACTTAGAATCTTGATATCTTTGGCTATATCGTTTTAGTTAAGTATTAGTTAAGTTTGATTTCTTATTACTTTGAGTTCAAGTCCAAGAGGAGGCTTTGCTGTACGCTCTGAGAAAGGAGCCGACAGAAAGGATAAAGGGCAATTAGCCCTTCTTGAGTTTTACGTCTCTGTTCCCGAACTCAAGCGATTATTCGCTTATCTGTTCACGAGGTTCCTACAGATTTAGCTGTTAGATAAGAGTGGAACCGCACAAGGTCATGGCCCTAATCTTTCTGGGCCTAAGAATGGTGTACCTGTCTCCAAGAAAGACAAACTTTCTTTTGCGATTTCTTGATGGAGAAACATAGCGTTTGAAGCTGGTAGAATTCGTCCGGAAATTGTTGATCCAAGGCAGCGAGATCCTGATAAAGCTGCCTAACCGTCATCTTTCTATGGCGCTGTGTATTTAATGTAACACACCAATCGTCTGTGTTGCAGCTCATGAACGGCTGTCTTGACAATGGTATCTGTAGTTTGAAAATGGTACCATAGTTTGAATACCACCACTCGAAAAACTCGCAATCATCAGATTTGGCCAGCTTTAAATTACCGAAGGCTCTGCAGCTCAACGCTTAAACCATTGCGATAAACTCGTTTCAATTATAAACAATAAATATATATTAATTTTGCGTGAAAAACAAAATTCCATATATAAATTTCACTCACACTTTTTCTAATAAAACGTGTCCTTCTTTTCATTGCTGTAGAAGTAGAATAGAAGTATATAAGGGTTCTTAGAAACTGTTTGTAGGTTATCGCATTTGATAGGCAGCAGTATAGTCGATAGAGGTTATTTTGGTATTGAATATGAATTTAAATTAGATAGATATTTTTAATTAAAATTCTACCCAAATCTATTGCACTGCCTACACCGGTGATGTATGGGTTGACGGCCAGTGCCCATTTTTATAGGTCTCTGGTGACGCATAGTCTTAGGACACGTATGTACTTTAATTTTTAAATATTAATTTAAAAATTCGGCTTTTCTGCATACCAGTGATCTTCGGGCTGACTTGTCCACCAACATTCGAGTTATTGGTTATTAACAGGAGTCATTAGAAGGCAATAAATCAATAGATCATTGAGGCAGGTCGATTCAGTAAATCGTTGAGGAATTTAGAAGGTTTGAAGAATAAATTTAAACATAAAGACACCTGTACGTATAAAACAGTTAAACGCCGGCGAACTACGTGATAGTAAAAAGTGACAAAGAAGTGTTGGAGGTCAATTGATAGGTCTCCGGAATGGGATAGTGCAGTAAATTTTGAAAGACTTTTAATATTAAATTTAATCGCCGTGAACCGCTGACCGTCAAACCGCAGTCAGCGATGGTCTATGGAAAGGGGACAGTCATTAGTATTGGTTATTTGGTATAGGGCCAATTTTGTGGAGTTAATCAAATCATGTGAACAATTATTACATGATAAAATATAGAGTAACGGTCACACTATCTTGGAAAGATCTTCTTAATGATGTTTTAACCCCCAAACACATAATTTTGTTTAAGCGTCAATTTCCTTTTGGGGGGGATAGGGCGATGGATCCTCACTTGATCCTCACTTTTTGGTATCCACCAAAACGTGAGGGATGCTCCATGGGAAACTTTAAGGGAAACGGTCTCGCATCCATGTTACACTTGAGGAAAACCGCCAGCCTGTTCGCCTGGATTTAAAACTCCGACAGAAATACCAGCCTTCAGCGACTTTACCGCTCGGCCGCTGGTGAGCCAAGGTCGTCATCTGTTTATCTGTTTTAAGCGATTTTTATCCTTTTGAAAAACATTCACTTCTTTCCTTGAATATTTTCGAACTTTTTTCTTTTATTTTTTCTAAAATTTGCAATGCAGTATAATCGTCACAGAAATTTTAATTTCGTAATAAAGATACCACAATAATGATAAAAATGCAGCTTTAAAACCATTAAATCAATAAATACCATTAAATAGGAAATGTATCTCACTTATGTTAAGAAAGTGAATTTCTTTTAAAAATCATAGAGTGGAATAATATATGTCTACGGCTGATTCGCGAAATGACCAGAAAGAATGAATAGATAAACTGATATGTATTTCAATTGCAAGATCTGTTGGCCAGTTCTAGGGGAGAATTTCCGGCTTTGGCCCTAATGCATGTAATATTAGCTGTTAAAATACTGCTTTTATAAATAGGCTAGATAGCGGAGAGGTATAGTATTCGAAAAGGATACATTTCATTGATTTTTCTGTTCAAGGCCACTTTTGCGACTAGCAGCAAATTTGACCAATCTAATATCTAAAGTATAATATCTAAAGTGAGTTCCAAAAGATTAAAAATAAACCATTATTTAAAAGTTGGAAATGCAAACTTGTTGAATAAAGGGCGGCCTCTAACCATTCACGTTAAATGGAAAATGCAAAATATTTGTTTTGGAAATTCAAAAGTTACATTGCTTATTTTATATCTTAGGTAATTGTGCTATTGTTACTTTTATTTCCCAAATATAACCTCGGTTTTAAATTATACTGATGAAAGGCGAGTACTGTTCCTTTCCATTAAGATAAAAATTTCTAATCGGATTTAATAAATTAAAATGAGACACAATTTGCACTGTATGGTTTTTACCTCCCTCCAATTTGTATACATAGTTATGGGAGGTTATATTTTGTCTGAAATTTTGATAGTGAGTGGTTGTTTTCCTTCTGCGACCACTCTTATTTGAAACTTTCGAAAATTTGAATTTTCGATATTTAAGCTTACTCATATAAAGAATATAAAGAATTGAGTAGATTGTGGTTTCATTTCGTAGCCTGATACTTTACGTGAACGTGTAGCAATCTTTAATAAACAAACGGAAAATACGTTTTATTTGTAGCTCATCACAGGTTTTCATGAAAAGCTATATTAAAATGCAATCTAAACCTTTTCAAATTTACTTTTTGAAATATTTTATAACAATAGGAACAACATATTAGATTTTGGTAAAATTGATAAACCGATAGTGATACTTTACTTGAAGCTCTGAACATATTTATATTTCGACCGTCTCAAACGCAACCCTGGCTGGCATTCTGCCAAAACACATAGACTCGTCCAATTATTTGCTGCGACGTGAAATTTCAGGTGAAAATCTTCTTTTCTCTGGAAAAAGATAAGCTGGAGAGGAGAAAAGTACCCATGTTTCCACCCTATTTTGCAAATCATTCGGTCAGAATGGCGCATGCGTGTTTGCGCTCATGGTCGCGGATGAGGCGGTCGAACTATACCTAACAAATATATTATGAGGCAAAACAAAACTTCTCAAATTTGGCATTTAAATAAATATGTTATTGAGAACGCATATAGCAATTATAGACATTAAAAGTATTCTTGGAGTAATGCTAAATGCAGTAAGAATAAGCTCATTATGAAGATGAGCTTTTGTTATGAAGCAACTAAATGTTGAAACTATAAACCTGAATTTTGCATTCGTTTCCCTTTTATATCTAATCACTTTTAAAATGAAGGAATGCTGCCACCATATGTTATCGCTATGTATTATTTTTAAGAAATAATATATAGCAGTTATCTATTATATAGCGAATATAAAAAATGTAAGAGTTTAATTAACACTCTGTCGGTAAGTCTAAGGCTATGACGATTTTATAATTCTGTTGTTGAATTTTATGTGACATATAAGCAGAATTTTAAGTGGCATGCGAAGAAAGTGATGTTTAATAAATAAAGCTAAACTGACAAATAAAAATTTTATCATTTCAAAAAGAAATTGAACACTGTTACTATGGACTGAGAAAAGACTGAGAGAGAAATGTATTGCTAGATAAACAATCTGTCGGGAATTTCAGTCCGAAACTTTGCATGAGGATATTATATATTACACGATCGATGCTATATGTTCAAATCAAGATATGAAAACGGATGCATACCTGGGCAGGTATAGTTGTCATTGTTTATTGTATGGAAGAATAGAATAATAAAAATAAGTAGTATTTATAATTAACATTGAACAGTGTAATTCATAAACAAATTAGATTTTCTTTACAAAAGATCAACCGGAAATGATTGTTTACATAAAACACACTGCAATTCCGAGTCTTAGTATGGAAATGGCGGGATGGGATTAATAAGGATTAGATCATATACTTTTGATAACAGAATTTTTTCAAAATCTTCTACTGTCAATTACTATTAACGAACTTCAGTATAATCGAAATTAATATTAAAAAGTTATTATTTTAGAGAGAAGACTAACATTTATAATATTTTCTAAAAATCAAAAGCAAATCTTCCCAAATTTGATTGTGTTCCAAACCTATCAGATTACTGATGTATTATTCAAAGGATGTCCATTAAATCAGACAGAGCCTTGGTGTTAATATGAATAATATATTAAATTACCTATTAGAACTCATTATTTTCATTTAAATTTCTAAAAAGGGAAAATTAATGATGCGTCAGTGTTATTACTATTTTATACGCAACAAAGAAAACTCTTAATATAGTATCAAAATAGTATGCTTAACAAAAAATGTAGAAATCAATGAACAGATATTTATCTCACGTCAGAAAATAGAATTTTACTTCCATCGATTATTAGTAGAAAGCAGATGGCGAAAGTAGCTATACATCTGTTCACTCATTTCTCCATCAGAAACTTTTCTAATGATACTTTTCGTATGAAATCCACTGCATAGCCAAAACTGAAACTAATTTTTTGGCTAAATGCATAATGCTTGTGATGAAATTTCTGCTATGATGACAAGTACTATAAAATCTCTTTCCGGACACGTATTGAGGCTGTGGTTAATGATATCCCGACCTTTGTGTTTGGAGAATATTTGTGCTTTACACAGTCAAAGGCAAAGACAAGGTTTATGTCTTCTGTCACATTCCCCACATTGCAGATATGAAAAGCAATAATAATCTCCGTTGAGGAGATATCTGTAGTCAGAATATGAAAATTTTTGATTTCATAAAGCTTGTGCATAAGTATCATAACAGCTAAAAGTTTAACAAAAATTGCAAAAGCTACAGCTTAATTGAGAAATAAATCTTGTAATCTGAGTATTAGAGACTGATTGTTTTCTACAGCTAACCTTCTTCTATTAGGAAGAACATGAATAGTGATTTTATTGTATAAGCAGCTCTTATTTAAACAGTAGTAAATGAAATCTAAATACATAAGATCAATGTGACGGAAATTATTGAACAAAGGAGACTGTGTTAAATGTCAAAAATTAAAGTAGAAAAATAACTGTTTATTTTTTGCGATCTTGGAATCTATAAATTCAATAAATAGATGTTTATAAATTTTTAACTAGCTCCTCCAAAACAAACTGAGTTCCAATTCCGCACCAGTGTTCGGCATTTTTATCTGAAAAAATGACTTTTCCAAGATTACAGACGAACAGAATTAGAAATTTTATTTTCAAAAGTTGTCGAATATTAGTTATGTTAAATGTATGAATCACTTCAATGTAGGATTAGAGTTCATTATGTGCTTCAAATATTAGTTTTCATTACAAATATAGGATTTATAAGATAAGAAGTATTGGAAAACCTAGTACCGCACGTAAAAATGCATAGACATTTATTTTATTGCATTTATTCTTTTCTTATTTATGAACACTTAAATATCATCTTGGATTCAAAGCATAATATCGGGCGAAAATTAATAGCATCCCCAAAAATTACATTTATAAATGTAAGTAGAGTATATTTATTAATTGATGTCCGAGCCTCACATTGTATAATTCTAAATTATCTTTGACTACCTATCTTTCGAAAAGTTTGTTACACCTTAGTTTCTATTAAGAATCATATCTATGCATTATTAAAGGAAAGATAAATAACAGAATTTTAAATACTCTACCAAATCATAACAATTAACTTTTCTATAAATAAAAATAATTTTTATGATATATACTTAATATACGATACTTAATAATTTTATTATATATACGTTTTTTCGGAATGCCCCTGAGAAAATGGCTTTAGTTGACAAACAGTTAATATCATAGAACTACACTATTCAAGAAATTTACAATTTAAAGTATTTTTAAGTTCAAATCATAAAACTACCATTATCTGAATGAAGACTTCTGTTTACCAAAGTTCAAATCTTTGTTAAGTCTTGAAATTCAGAGAATATACGAGCAGAATTTAAATCACACTGAAGATACATGTGAACTGCTCTAGATGTTCTGCAATGTGCAAAATAAATATTAACATTCCTTTGTAAAATTTAGATTTCTGCTCGCTGCTTTGCAGACAGTATTTGTTTGCATTTGTCTTTGATAAAAGGAATTTAGCACCACTTTTAACAACAGATAAACTGTATTTATGTCTTTACATAGAATTATAACAATCATGCATTAGCTATATAATTTTAACTATAACTGGCATTACATCAATAATTTAAAATAATAGCGATCTGATAATTTAAAATAATAGTGATCTAACAATGATGGATAAGATAGAACATTTGTTAATGCCAGATACTTTTTCCAGGCTCAATTACTAATAGGAAAAATGTGTCTGAACGGGATTTTCAGATTTTACTAGCGTGAATTGTAGAAAGGACTCAGGTTCTCTTAGAAATGAAGTTCGCTTTCATCTGTAAAATCACACACACTCATACTCAATAACTTATAAATAACTTACCTGTCTTCGATGAGAAATATGTTGTGGTTTGAATCTACACAGGTTCCTTTGATAGAGAAAACACTGCCTTCTATTCGAATGACGGACTGCCATCCTTTTTGGAACCAGAGTCCGGTTAATTCACTCGGAAAATGGCATAGAGGCTCTGGAAATAAAAGTCATGTTATAGTTGCTTATTCAAGCCTTATATGAATTTTATCACATAGTTCAAACAGATATATAATAAACTATGTATTAAAATTTCAAATGATATCAAGGAGAAAACTTATAGCTCTTTAAATTAAAAATTATGTTTATTTAGTATTTATGTATTTTCAATTAAGAATTTATAAAATTAAATAATAATTTGAGAATAGCAAGTTATACACACGCTTAAATTTGTTATAAAGCGCTGATATATTATGTACGAGAAAGCTTGTTATATCTGCTGCATTTAAAAATAAAAGTAAAATTTTGCCTTGATTTATCAAACTCAAAATTATGAGTTTCTATACCTTTTCTTTCACAGTTGTTTCTAAAAGAGAGGCTAATTTGTAGGAAATGTAATCTATAAATAACAGTATTCTGAAAATGATCGAATTTTACGCGAAATATTTGAACTCTATTCGTCCACCTATACATATTGAACTTGATGTAAATAAATAAAAGTAAAGCGGTTTAAAACAATATGTAACTTCAAACAAAACCTTGTAGAGACATTAGGTACTTTTGGAAGCATCAGACATGAAAAATGAACAACGCCTTCGCCGGGAATCGAACCACGGACCTCTCGGTTACGCGTCGAGCATGCAGACCACTACACCACGAAGGCATGCGAAGAAGGCGGGAGAAATACCTTATGTAGTCCCCCTTTTAAAGGGCGATTGGGGTTTTGGGGACCCAATCGCGAAATCGCGGTGGTGGAGAATCATCATCCACCTCCTTTTCATTTCGGGCGCCAGTGTAGAGACATTAGGTATTTCGGAAGCAGAAATATGAACAATGCCTTCGCCGGGAATCGAGCCACGGACCTCTCGGTTACGCGTAGAGCATGCAGACCACTACACTACGAAGGCATGCGAAGAAGGCGGGAGAAATACCTTATAAACTAAACGTCTTAATTCTTAAAGTTGATTTTATACAAAATCCACTTCACAATTTAACAGTAACTATTTTTCAAAAACAAATATGCTTAGGAACCGTAGTTTTAATTTTATAAAATAGGAAAAAAAATAAATAAAAATAAAAGCTGTAAGAAAAATACTCCCTTCCCTTAGAAAGTGTGTGTGTGGGGGGGACCCATTACATCTTCATCGAATTCGTTTTCGTCGCAATATTAGAGATGTTCTTAAATTACCCTCATAAATTACATTTACCTTAAGTCTTAGTTTGATTTTTCATTTTTTCCTCTCCTTTTACAACTCTCTCGTGAGCACTTTCCTCTCCTTTTCGAATGATTTTCGTGAAAATTAATCTGCGCATCACTTATCTCTTGTCCCCACCAGTTCTTTGTCTTACAGACACTTAGGCGATAAATTCTGGGTTAAATTAAAGCGATAACCAACGAATCAGACGACGTGATAGAAGATGGAGCGAACTCATAAAATGGTAGACACTTGATAGAAAACTAAAATATAAAGTTGCATGTTAGAACAGAAAATGGTTTTGTTTGATCAGTATTTATCCACTCTTTGCGCTATTTTTCCGTTAGTACGTTTAATTCAATTGTTCGTAGTTGTTTTTTAGGCCGTGCGCAGAAGGAGGGAGGAAATTCCCGGAACAATTTATTAAGATATTTGCAAGATTTTATTACTGAACTCAGCATGTTACAGAAATTGATACTGCAGAATTGCAAGCTATTTCTGTCACACTCATTTCTTTGTTTCGAATGCTGACTTTTGACAAGGGGGCGATGTTAGAATGCCTTTTGATAAGGAACGTATTTGAAGAAGCTTTTTAACAAGTGGCACATATGAATTTGCAATATTTTGAATCACGTATAATCAAACAAGACATCTAATCAAACTCTTATTCTTAACTCTTCTGTATGATTACAATTAGGAGTATACTCTATACTAAGCATTAGTTTTCTTGCAGTTTAGGAGAACTTAAATGAGTAAATAATATAATTGCAACTCAAATAATCTCTATAAAGGCTGGAAAATAAACATTTTTATAAAATTACTGTAAAATTTATTTAATCTTTCGTTCGTGAAAAAATTGCATTCAGATTTATATTAGAATGAATGTTCATCGTATTCAAAAGCATATTTTTACGCATTTTACCATTTTTAGAATACGTTGCTCATTCCATGCTTAAGTTTAAATCTGAAAACAGATTGGAATACAATAGCTTAGAGATAGTTTCATACTAAGAGTAATGGTGCAGGGCGCAATAATTGATCATGAGACCATAATTGAGTAGTATACAATTGGAGATCAGGACGTATTAATTAAACTGTGGTAGTGGGATATGTAGCATGAAGGTTTCAGATAGGTGGACCTGCACTTTATTGAGACTGAATTAATTTTAGAGTAGAGGTTATACAACTGGGTAATTGAGAATGACCGTTATGCAAATGAAAAGCGTAATTCTCCTTAGGAAGAGCATAATACCTGGGCTAATAGATACATTTTTCAAACGTTATGTTTAATACGCATTGGTAATAATTTGTAAGAATGATGTGTGTACATGTATGTTTCCTCTAATATCATAAAAACTACTTTATAAGCATAGCTAAGGTTTAAAACTGATTTGAGATGATTTATTATATACTCTTTTATTTTACTATGGCTGGAACAATGCGTAATATGATGGAAATGTAAAACGTCGGTTCCAAGCTGCTGCTGAATAAACGTTATATTTTTCTATGAGTACATTGGAACTAATACGTTCGTTTTATGCTTCCATGGTCTAGCAATATATGAAGTACGTACTCTCATCTAGTGTAACTACGAATTAAATTGGATGCATGAAATCAGAAAATATATAACATTTTACTAGCCTAATGCAGGGCAAGTATCTTAACGCAAGGCAAGTATCTTATATTTAAACATCTTCTAGAATAATAAATCTGGGATCCTTTTAGAATATCATAATTTTAGGAATTAAGGTTTCGTTGGCAATCTGAAATTAAATCTTCGTTCTATTATCTGTTCAAAAATGATGTTAGATGCCCTTTTCCTTTAATAACTTAAAATTCGCCAACTAACAAGGAAAAATAAAGGTGAAAATCACTGGCAAATTTTAAAATATAACTTCAATCGATTAGAAATTTATTTTTATTTAATATTAAACTGCGAATTTTTCCGTTAAATGGAAACTATTTGGTAAATCCTTATTCAAAATTGACTTATTTTGCATTATCATACGTTTCTGCTTTAACAAAATTAGGTCATTTGCCTTGTAGAGACATTAGGTTATTACGAAGCAGGAGACACTCGTTACGGAGAGACGGGGACGCCCTAACTTTACCGTTGTGGTTATACGGGCATAGTCCCACGCCCTCCTCCTTGTTTGTTCTTATCAGCTCCACCACAGCCAAGAGAGCGGACAAGTCAATACCAGTACGGTCCCTGTCGAGCCTGATCCCATCCTAGGTACAATACCCGGGTTCTAGTCCTGTGAAGAATAAGGTACAATAGTACCTGATATTTTACCCCCGTGGTTGAGACTGTCTAAGTACAGATCCTAGCCAGTACTTCCCAGGAATTCTCCTGAGTCAACCCTGAGAAATGAGCAACGCCTTCGCCGGGAATCGAACCACGGACCTCTCGGTTACGCGTCGAGCATGCTGACCACTACACCACGAAGGCAGGCGAAGAAGGCGGGAGAAATACCTTATATACTCCCCCTTTTAAAGGGCGACTGGGGTTTGGGGGACCAAATCGCCAAATCCCGGTGGTGGAGAATCATCATCCACCACCTTTTTAGTTCGGGCGCCAGTGTAGAGACATTAGGATTTTTCGAAGCAAGAGAGGTGAAAAACAAGCAACGCCTTCGCCGGGAATCGAACCACGGACCTCTCGGTTACGCGTCGAGCATGCTGACCACTACACCACGAAGGCATGCGAAGAAGGCGGAAGAAATACCTTATAGCCTTACTACATTCTCACAATTGTAGTACAGTATATTTAAGTAATTAAGTACAAACCTTTTGAGCTTTTAGTGCAGCACGTTTATTACCAACAATTAGGTTTGCTCAGCATGATGTACTTCTAAATAGCAACAGAATAGGAGGTATTGCATTTTGCATTATTTTAGCAAAGTAAATGGCTAGGAAAAACAAGTGACTTTAGCTGTTTGATCAAAATTTTAATCAATTGTCAAAAAATATTGCAATTTATTTATTATATTGAAATTCCTAGTCACCAGAAATTATTCTTTCTGGACAATATGCTTTCTGAAACTGGTATGTTAACAATTTGGCAGTACAAGTGAAACAATTGCTTTTGAATTTCACAGCCTGATAATTATTATGCGCGTGATTTTTAGGCATTATAAACTGAACATGTAAACTCATTCGTAATACGTTTAAGGATTTGTATTTATTCATCTTTTGGAGGCTAATAGAAAGCACCAAATAAAAATCACAGTGAGTTTAGATGTTTGATAAAAATGACTTTGAAAATAATGCAAAAATTATAAAAAAGGCAATAAAGAAATGACACCTTGTATATAAACATAATATTCCATTCAATAAACTAGACAAGAAATCTCTGCTACTGAATAGTTTCTTTCTCTATTTTATTACTCTATTTCGTTTTTACAAATATTTTGTTTATTATACTTTGCAGGAAAAAACCGGTAGAACTTCTCTCTCTCTTTATATGTAGATATATATCTTTATATATATTTATATATATAAAAAATTTATACATATATATATATATATATATATAGAAAGAGAGAGAGTTTCTTTACTAAGCAAAGCACACAGAGTCTTATTAACTTCGGGAAAGTGCAAGGTAAAAGATTTCTAAAGCAAACTATCTCATTACTTTAACTAAAACCACGCAAACATCCATGTCATAGCTATTAGTTTGGTCAAAATTTACACCCGACGCAGTTATCATACCAAATTAAAATATTTACCAGCTGTTGCGCATTCAGATGCGATGCAAATATTTGGTAAATTATTCATGTTATTTTATATAAAATCTTTTCTTCCTTATACGTCCTCCCATGGCTTTTATTTTCGCAACCGTTGGTCGTAGACATACACTTTCAATTACACAAATATTTTAAATGGCCGGGATATTCATGTTTAGGCATTTACAAATGTAATAATATAAATTTCATGAAAATTACAAAATCTAATTTTGAACATTGTCCTTTGTTCCCTGTACTTGCATTTAACAAACATTTACATTCATTATGAAAAGAAAAACGAAACGATTGACTCCCGTGGCATAAAAATTGACAGATATAAATTATTTCAAAATTGGGACATTTGACGTTTTTTCAACTTGCCCTGTGGGCTCAGTTAATAAATAATTTAGAATAATCGATATTCATTTCCCTCCTTAAACATCGTTCAGTATTATTCTTTTATGCCTTACTAATGTGCAACATTCTGTAATTTATAATTTTGTTGCAATTCGCATGTCGAAAGTAGTTTATAATTTTGTTACAGTTCGCATTATATATACATAATTTCGCTTCAGTTATTCAATTTTAAATTAAGATCCAGTTAAACTTACAAATTTTGTACCCATTAAAATAACTGCAAATATTATTTGTTAAATATCTGAGACTCTTCAAAATGCACTTGCCCTGAAGAATACTACCTTTTTTCAGGATATGTGTATTTTGTTTTATGTCTACAATTCAGGTCAACTTTCTCGAATGCTTGAAGACATTTCCAAGAATCAAGTCAATTTGTAATAAATCCCATAAAGCAAACCCAACACTCAAATCTCTGCATCTACTTATAAGCATGCTACCTTCGTACAAACAATATACAAAGCATTGTTCGGTAGAGAAACGCAGCGAGATTTTCTCATCTGCTTTTGTTTTTATTTTCTCCAAAAAAAAAACGGTTCAACATCCTCTCTCTACCACAATAAGAGTGAAGAGCTGGCATCCTCCAGATGCAATCAAAAGTAACGGCTCTTCAGAGTACGTGTTTCGAGCCGACTAAACACTTTTTATGCCTCTGAACTTCTACTGAGGGTACTAGGTCTTATCTTCTCACAGATCACGTAAACGAAGAAAATCCGCCTCACAACATCAACAGCAACAAATGTAATAGATAAATAAAGTAAAGTAACTCTAAATGCGAGGAAATGCAGATTTAATCAAGCGCCTATTCTATTGATTTTACTATTTTAATGCGTTAAAAGTCAATAAAACCCCAAATTGGCTCCTTTGCATATGCCTTTATTTTTCCATAACTCAAATCATACAGGGAAAGCCAGTTTTTCTTTCGAAACAAATATAAAGCAGTGCAACACTTAACGGGAATTAAAGAAACATTTGCATGCAATTTGCGATTTTTCTTGCAGTTCAATGGATGATTAGTTGCTTTGAAATGTAAAATGTCATTTCCATTTCAATTCTGTTTTATTTCCCTAGAGAAAGTATCTCATCAAAGAATTTTTCTACAAAACACTTTTGTAACGAAATTCTTTAGATTTGAATAATAATAATGATATGTTGAATATGTTAAATTGAGTAATTGTCACAATTTTATTGTGACACTATCCAAATATAACACATGGAGAATACGATTGTATACATAAAGAAAAACAGAATGCATCAGTAACTGAACATTTTGATTTATTATCATTCATCTTAATACACTGTATAACACAGTTTATTATTTTTTCTTGAAGGCAGTTAAGTCACAATACTATTGTTAATTGTCAGCAATATTTATATATTCTATATGTCTGAAGACTACTTTCATCAATAGCAGAATTTAGAAAATGTTGTGAACTTCTTCAGACACATGACATCTTATTATGTTATTATGGTTGCTTAATTCTTATTCTTCGTGTTGTACTTACTTCAATTTCTTTAACATGGCATCTTATTTTTGGTTGTATTTCTTGAAACTTACTCCGATGACAATAAACAAGTGTGAAAGAAATTACTTAACATAATTTTTATTATGAGAGCAATTTTTCACCTTTCCCATACGCATAGAAATAAATTTCATGATTTTTAACCAATCAAAATGCTTTTAAACTTTATTCGAAAAACCTGTAAAGGCTGCATTTTATCATTTTTGTACCACAAATATAGAATTCGTCAAATTGATTTTTGGAATTTAGAAGCCGATTCAATTTATCTTATCTTTGATTAAAATTTGATAGAGATTCAATTTATTTTTGTTATTAGTATCACAATTAACTCTCACATTAATGCAGAGGTTTTTTATGAAATTTTAGCGAGAAACTGAGGAAATTATTGCAAAAATTACTTACATTAGAATAAGGCTTAAACCTTATGTAATTAATAATTAAAGCATTGATATGTGTAAAAAGGAGGAAGGAAGTGTATAAGGAAACGTATCCAAGGTATTACTGAAAATGTACGCTTTTACTCTCTGGACAGCACAGAGGTTCTGAGAGCAGTCATGATTATAGAGTCTAGTTCGATAAGAAATTGTTTTAGTTTTCGCTGTTTTAGGTATTTTCATTGTTTTAATTATTTTGAATAAAGAGATGAATTAAGATAAATTGATACCTATTCGGAATTTCATAGCTATACTATAGAGCAGGTTTGGCCATAAAATAAAGCTGAATATAAAGCTAAATACTTTTAAGTTGTATTTACAAGTTTCTAATATCTGCGATACATAGATATTTGATTAATTGAATACTACTCAGTCTGAGACAAACTTTAATTCTGATAACTACGGTTAACGTATCCGACGTAGCTAACGAGCTTTTTATTTGGATATTCTATAAAGTAGCCGGCAACGAAAGTTGAGAAATTAAAATATGTCAAGAAGAAATTAACTGAAGGATTAAATTTTACGTATTCATTCACTAAGTACTTTATTACCGAAGCTATCGTTTTAGCTAAAACTGGATTAATTAATTAAAAAAAGAAAAATCAATAAATAAAAATTATATGGTATTTTGTTCTTAATCAGTTCAGAAATGCTTAAAATTGCAGCTTATAATTTTAGCTGAAATTTGTATATCATCATAACTTGCAAACAGTGTTCAGAGAATTCCTTTAGCTGCATGTGAAGTACCAACAAATTAGAAACCTTATGCTAACACCAAAGTAAATCTTAGTTTAAATACGCGGTAATCTCAAAACTGAAATTGTCTTAAAAGTAATTTTTATTTTATAAAAAAGTAAAAACAAAATTGTATGGACTGCTGAGGAAAATGTTTTCTACAGTAACAAACTTTAGAAAAATGTATTTGTACGTACGCATACAATTTCCAAATACTGTGCATAGATCATTGGGATTCTATTTATACATTCTCTTGAATCATATGAGAGTTAAAATATTTCTTCTTAGACTGATAGCCTAGAGCACTTTCATCTATGTGTATATTTTGACTCATTTCTTCTTCCTTCTTTATGCTTTACTTATTTAAAAAAGAAAAGACTTAGTATTCAACGCACGGAAAGGAAAAGCACTTTTTGCAAAACGACTCTGTTGTCCTAATCCTCCATCGGGATACAAAAATAAAATAGAAGCCAAGGAAACGCTAGAGCAGAAGAAGGAGAAAAAATAAATAGTTTTTCGTAGAGTGCTGAAATATTCATCGTCTTCAACTGCTCCAAGACATCCCGTGGTTTTGGAAGATTGTGAAGGACCTTTTTTTCCAACTTTTATCTTACTTTGGCCTCAATCGTGGGACAGCCTAGGGTTCCTCCGCTTTAAATGACTTGAATCTACTGCAGGATAGCTTTAAATCAAGTTAATGTCGCTATCAAAAAAGAAAACACTCTTTAAAAAGGAAAGGCAGAAAATAAATCATTATTTCTTTAATACTCCCCCTAGTTTTTCCTTTCCCTCCCATTTCCACAAACCTTTACCAAATCACTACTTTCATTGGAGATGAAAAAGGACCATGGATTGAGCTTAGCCTAAAGACAAGAAGCATGTACAGAGGAGATTGCAATTGAATTTCTACACCAAAACATCTATTCCGATGGCCTTGACAGTACTTTTCAAAACTTTTGTGAGATTTTTAATTCAGTGGTGAAGAATAACCTACCTGCTGATCCTGATCATTGTCTCCGAATACAACCGTGTTATATGTCTGTTTCTCGAAATACACAACATACGTATGCATTCTAGAAATATCGCATATGGAAATGAATTCTTGGACACAAGCTAAATTAAAAATAATTACGAATATAGAGTTTTGCCTACATTGAATAGATATGGAAATCTTATACATGTAATATCTATTAACACAAACATATTAGCAGTGCCGAATAATTTCAATTATGATATTTATGCTGGTAATTCTTACACTAAAAATATTATTTCAGTATTACGTTCATAAAAATGACTAATGTTATTAATTTAACAAAACAAAATATTTGGGGAAAATTTCGCAGCGGATTAAATTTCAAAATTTTCCTAATATTTTTACATTTGAATGGAAAGCCATAAAAAACAGGAAAGGGTAAGTACTAATAATTATGTATTTGGGAACCAAAATAATTTCCACCGCATAAGCAGTTAATTGCTTACTGGCTTAAAGGTCTCTGGCTGGCGTAAAAATCTGTAATTCAAGTGCATGAAATTAAGCATCTTCGAACACATATTTCAGCACTTGGAACACAATAAAAAATGACTGTATTCACCTTCACGTGTATGCAATAATATAACGTGTTTCAAGATTCAAGAGTGTCTAGTTAAAAGTAACCAACTTTATTTTGTTTTTAGTATGAATATCTTTGAGCATAATATTATAAAATTAAAAAGCTAACATTAGCTGCAATGGTAGGAAAACGGTCGAGAATGAAATTTAAAAATTTGTCTAAAGAGGAGAGTTTAAAAAACGAGGAGAGTTGAAATTTAAAGTCTTACAAACTCTAAATTTCAAATCTCCTCGTTTTTACTTCACATAAAAAAGACTCGAATCGTTTTCACTTTCATTGCCTTTAAAGGAAGATTTTATTATACTATCATTTTTAATTTATTTTTATTTGTTTCTGCTAAAGCAGGTGCTGTTTTCATTAGTATACAAGTATCAGTATGAAATGAAGGATCGAGATAAGCTAAAACTGTAATTCACCCATTAAATTTTCAACGTCAATTTATTATTAAAATTTTGACACCATGAACTCTAATTACATGCAACGGATTTCAGATGTAATTTTGAAAGTGAGTACTAACGATGGAAATATTTTTCAAATTTCGAGATGAATTCAGGAATCAAATTTTAACTGCACTCTAACGAGAAGCTGAGCAAATGAAGGACGCCGTGAATAAACATCATTACGAAAAACCGCAGTCAACAACGCGTTTGGAATTTTGGGATGCATTCCAGCGTTTAAGAGAAGACTTTCGAAATCTGGAAATCATGATTGGTTCGTTAACGAAGTCCTTAAGTGCTTTCTTAATTATCATTTTAGCTTTCTCACGTAATTTCCTAATCCTTGTACTTTCTCGGGTAATTAGTGATTCACTGGTAGTGAATTGTATAAAAGTTCAGACACTGAAAGTATTACACAAGAGCGATAGAAGCAGTATGCACACAAATTTTCATTCGCTTATTTCTATGCTCGATTTCACAATTTAGAGTTTTGGTAATGCTAGTTTACCAATCCCTCTACCTCAAATGAGAAAATATAACAGCCGTATAATTGAGATATGTATCTGCTTGTAGCAGTTTATTAAAAATAATGCTAAACTTGCAATATGAAATTAGATACCAACCAATTAGTGATATTCAAAAAATAATTTCATATTTCATTTATATGGCAAAACAAAAAATTTGGGTAAACTAAAAATTAAACTGGAGAAAGATTTGCTTCAGATGTAAAACACTATGGCGTGGAATTAAAAACACCTAATTAGTAAAAATCTATGACACTACTCAGATTATGCAGGCTGCATAGTTATTCAGACTATGCATTTAAGATACGACTAGCCACAGTTTCCATTACCCTGCTAAGGAGTCTTGCTTTCATGTTTCTAATACTGTATAGAAGCAAAGTACTGCTTCAGAAAGCTTTCTTAAATGTGTCCAGTCCGTTCGCTTAGAATTCAAATGTAGATTGTGAGATTCCCAAGAAAAATGCCCGATGACTCAGCGAGTCACCTGGAACCACTTCTGAACAATCTTTTCCCCATGTGCGACAGAAAATGCAGTTTCATATAGAGAATAGTAATGGGGGCGCAGCCCTCCGGCCCACCTGACTGGAATGCTCCAGTCGTATAGCTCAAATTAAGGGCTAGCCCATCTAACAACAAACAATGAAGACAACGGTCGGTCCGGCCGTGTCCAGAATAAAATTATGTAAAATACAACGATGTAATGACTATCATAGTATAAGCCGAAGCCCCAGAAAACCAAAGCCTCAAGAACCGGGCAACAAAAAAAAAAGGTTAGTATAATGTGAACAAATCAAACCAAAAAGATACATTTTAGTATGGATGCAATTAAAAGACCGATCCATCCATTCATACCAACAAAACTAAAGAAAATCATAAAATCACACCGTTAGTTACAAGAAAAAAGAACAAACAACATGTAACCATACATATTACAAACAAACCAGGGAACTACCAATAAAAAAAAGGGAAAATCCCAAAAATCATAACTAAAAATCTCAAAAACAAAATGTATAGGTCTGTGATTTAATCGGTACAATCAAACACAATAGGCCTCAAATCCAAAACAAAGAACAAACCAAAAATCACAATACATTACCATCAAAAAACCAACAGAACTGTGACAAGAGTAACTCCACTTTTCCAACACAAAAATATAGAACATCTAAAATCTACATCTAATTAAACACACACAACAAATACCACAACAACAAGGGAGTAAAGAAAGCCAATGCTAAGATCCCTAAAACCACTAGTACCGAAAAAAAAAGCCTATCTGACCTACGGAAAGATCATCAACCGTGGGGTCCGTCTAACAACCACTGAGACACTAGTTCTCAGTGGCAATATGTTTAAATTAAATAAATCCCCGTTTGTAAAATAAAGCATATTTATGAGTTTCTAATTTCATGTACTCCAAGTACAGAAAAATTTTTTAAAACAGGTGCGTAGTGTTAAAAGCGAAACAAAGGACTGCATTGGTGAAAAAATTAATGTCAATTATCTAAAATTACTAGTAAGTAAAAATTAATCAATTTAAAACTTATATTTAAAAATATAAAAACGGAAGATACATATAGAGAGTATCAGTCTTCTGGTTAAAGCCGAATCATTACAAAGATGTATTTACTTGCAACAATAGTTCACTGGCACATAGTAGTACACTATCGGCCTTTCAAATAGCATAAAATCATACCCCATGTAACATCTGGGTTCCTGAACTGTAAGCGCCTTTTTTATTGCAAAGCAGTTTTAACCTAATTTTCTGCACCTTTCAGAACAGTTACAGAATGAACCATATTCATATTGAATGCATTCGTTAAATGTTTCGTACTCTAAATTCTATTGCTCATATTGAACCTTTTTAATACATCAGTCTCTTACGTGGCATATCATGTTTGGATTTGTAATGCTTTACTTACTTGGTAGGTCATAGAATTCTCTGCTTTAAAATAATCAATCAACTTATGATCAACTTTCGCCTTCTCCACTGCTTGCTCTCGTAGTGTGCAGTCTCGTACTGTCGCTCAATGCAGTTTTCAGAACTTGTGCTCTGTGTAATTTTCAAAGCAATATTCTGTAGAATTTGCTAAGGACGTGCTACAAATCAGACTGCTCTGTAAACTGTACAATTCTTGAAATCGTTGGTACAGTGAAACACGTACCCACAATCAGGGATTTTTTAAAGTCTGACGGACCACTTTTTTTCTCAGTTAACAGATTATTGTCGATTATTCTATGCAGCATTTTTAAAAAGCTTCAAAGCGTGTTTTATTACATTTATCAACACATAATTTGCATTTACTCGTTATAAGTAGTTCTTGCACTAACTTGAATTAATATACATTTTAGTGACCAGTATATGCACTTCTCATCTTGCAAACTGATACATAGAGGTACCTTATTAAGCAAATAGAAAACCCAAATAGCATAAATACGTGAAAAAACATATCTTGAACGAGTGAACGAGTGGGTAAGACAGCTGAATACTGGTTTGTCCATCTGGATTCAAGCCGCTGCAAATGATATGGTTGCATGAGATTTTTTTTTCTTTTGGTTTATCTTATATTCTTGATGAACTTCTTGAACTCATCAAGATGGTTCGATGAACAAAGAGGTGATTATGATCCACGTTTCATCAGTATCCAACTTTTCTCCTTTAAGCAGAAAGCACTCATATTTTTTAATTAAGTAGTTAAGCTTAAAATAATTTTAGGACCTTATAAATATAAAGCGCAAACATATATTAATATTTAATAAAGAAGTTTATACCTTAATTTGAGACATGGTTATATCTTAAGAGCAGTGCTTCTGAACTTTCTCACGTCACAGTACACCTCAAAAGCATAAATAATTTCACGGTGCATTTTGAAATAACATTTTTCTATCGCATAATTTATTTCCCCTATTTTATGCTATGGGATAATTAATAGGATCTTTCTTTAAAATATTTTGGCATTGTAATACATAAATATTCAAGCTAGACATTCGTTTCAGGTAAGTCTTCTAATACAGTCATAGGCAGGAAATAAGCAAAAGAATGTAAGAAAATATGTAATCCATACATCTTCAATAACTCATTTTTAATACGTTTCTTCTATTTCATCTGCGAGTTAAATTGTCGGATTTAACAGAGTGAAACAGTGATTAAATATTTAGAACGCTTAAATTACAAATTCATGATGTGGAAGTAGTATAAAAGGAAATTAATTATGCACAAAAGAATTAGTGACCGTCTATAAATATACTACTAATAATAATTTAATCACACAATGCATATTATGTACAAATATAACTATGTACAATATTCTATAGTCTTTCATCGTAGTTAATACACATATTACCTTCTTTTTTAAGTGACACATTTTTGGCTTGTTTTTTAAAACACAACATTTTTTATCTGGGTGCATAATCGAAACAGAAACACTAAATTCATGATAAGATTTTTCAATGATGAGTTCCGTTAATTCTTGATAGTCAGCAACTTTGAGAGATTTGGGCAATAGAAACTTTCTTCACAGGTGTGTGAAGTAGCAGATGAAAAAATAATGTTTGTAGCTTTTTCGCAGCAGAATGAAAAGTCTTGTTTTGCAGTTACCCAGAATTAAAACAATGGAACGCCTTCAAACTCAACTTTAAGGGCACGACCACTTTTTAAGTATAGTAAGTAGTTCTATTCTCTCAGTGATAAATCGAATGCTATGTGATCTAATGAAGACATAAATGGAACTCAAATGAATTTCTTTGCTTTTGTTATTTCAACGTAGTGATGAATACTTTTACAAGCGTATATAGGTGTTGATCTACAAGTTCTAACAGCTCTTTTCTTTAGGATTCGAGTTACGGCACCAGAACATAGTTAGCTATTTCAACATATTCCTTATCACATATTCCTCCAAAGCCGAAGTTTGTTTTTAAATGTATTAATTTTTGTATGCAAGTTAATGTATTCTAAGACGGCTATTGTGTTTTTCGTTTCAGTTCATTTAGGTATTCAAATATGTCAGCTAAGTCTATTAAAGATTCTTGCGTCACAGTTCCAGTTCATTCACAACACACCATTGTGGCGCTACATAGCGATTGAGAAGGACTGTCTTAGAGCACTTTTTAATCTGAAAATTATAAAATATACATTTTTTATGTAAACAACAGCGTAAAAGAACATAAATTACTGGGATATATATTAACTCATTAAAAACATGAGATATAATATGCTGATAATTGGCATCGATTACTTTTTTCTCGTTGAAATGAAGGGATGTTTGAAGAAAAGAAAGACTCTTATCTCAAAATTCATCAAAGACAAACATTTATACGATTTAAGCAAATGTTAGTTAACCTTGTTTGTAAACGTTTTGTATATTTACTCTAAGAAAACATCAATGAAATTACCGACTAAACGTAAATATATTTCCTGATATTTCTATACATTTTACAAGTGTAGATTATCATCGAAATCTTCCAACTTTACCAGTACCTAGACATAGTTTTCATGCAAAACACGACGTACGAAATAAAGGAATAAAATTCCTAGACCCGTTTTTATCAGTCTGTTCCCTTCTTCAACCAAACCACCCTCCAACACCTATTGATTTTTCACCCTAAAACAGCCTCGTCGTTTTAGGAAAGTGGGAAAAAACCCTTCCAAATCTAGTTTTAAATAAAATATTAGTCTCGCTCTTTCTTGTCCTCTTTCGTTTTTAGGGGGTTGATTATCAAGGGAGAGTTTCTCAAACCTAATTGATTATCCAAACCACAAACCTTCCGCATAAACTCAAAGGAAAATTTGCATTTTCTGCGAGTTCCAGAAACAATAAAGAGAATGCATGCTGGGAATTATCCACTCCCTCGAAAAGAAATGAAAGCGTGCTGGGCATTAGCCGAGCGTATATCTAAACACATGTGCGGTAATGCACACTTTTCCTAATTTGTACTAACTGCTCGACACTCAAATCTGCGTTAATTCTCTGAGTTGAGAGAGTCAGTGACGAATATGAAGCATATGAAAAATATGCAAATTAAACTTACCTTGTTAGCAAAACTCAACTATAATGCTAGAAAATTACTGTGGTTTATCACACGAGACTGACTGTGAATCTTGGAAATTAACTATCTTATGTCTAACTATACTAGATATAGCGCACGAAAGTCAAAGGAAAACATATAGAAAGTCACCGGTTTAGTATAAAATAATGCTTTAATAAACCAGTAATTTAAGCAGAAACCGTAAAATGCAGATCCGTCGGTATCTGATCACAGCCATAAATACTTCACTAGCGACATCACAGAATTGTTTATCGTCGAAACAATTTACCATTAAAATACTGATAAATTGACTGTAGTTTCGATGGTAGTATGTAAATGGGAACGGTATGTGATAACCCAGGAGGAAAAATAAATTGATAGTCAGAAAAGTTTTGTCTGTAAGTGCATAGACTGAATATTTGAGCCTTAATATGGTTAGTTATTCAAACGAAGAATACTGTCAGATGGGTTCCCTTCTTCCCGAAATGCGATGATAGGGCAAGAGAAGCAGCACATTTTCACCCAGCTGCAGATATCGTCATCACTGCTGTCAGCTTAGAGAAAGAGAAAATCATTACAATTCGTCCCTGTCAAGATCAGTTTAGAAATGCGGATGTGTAAACTATTACAAAAGAAAAGCATCAGTCGCCTTGATTTGAGACTGGAACTAATAGTCTTGTAACAATACGCTAATTTCGAAATCTAAATACTTTCTAATCAAGACCTCAAATCTTAATTTACCAATCAAGGTAACCAGAAATTGCGTATCTTCTTATGTAGCGAATTTCGCAAAATGACAACGTGCTGGACATTATCCGAACGTATATCTAAGACTGACTGTGAATCTTGGAAATTAACTATCTTATGTCTGGTTAGCGGGCGTCTTGCATATTAGCTAACCCAGCCTCACTGTAGTATGAGAGACATCGGTGCGTCGAATGACCTTACGATCGTGTATGGTAAATTTTGCATGAATGTAAACTCACTCGTACAGCAAAATACTAAAGTAAGAAAGTGAAGAAAAGAAATTACCAGAGACAGTATGGCAAGAGCAAATTCGTGATGAAAAACGTCTATATACTCTTTGATTTCGTACTTCACGTTATGTGTTCGGACCAGTCGAAATTCAATCGCAACGTATTTTAAATCGACACAACTCGTACTATCGAGCGCTTGGAAACCATAATGTCAATAACAAGCTGGTTATTAAATGTGTTTTTCCGAAGTGCCTGCTAAGAAGTTTGAGACACTCGCCTCATAGAACCAGTGTTACGCAATGTACCGTTAATTAGAACCGTGCCACATCACATGAGTTCATGTTAGTAAGAAACTTCTTGTTAGAAACTTTCAGGTAAAGCATCATTGGTTATGCAAGTAATGTGGAGTGGCCACCGATATCAGCTATCCAAATCAAATTGGTCGTCTTCTTGTGGAGTTACGAAAATGATCCGATGCATAGCTTGCTATCTAGTTATTGTGCCAATCTACGAACCTGTATTTTCTCTGCTGCCTATGGTATACAGATCGAGCAGGCTAAAAGTGTTAGTACTGACATTTCGTCGATCGCTATTTTGTGCTTTGCTTTTATTACAATGCTCAACTGTTGAGTGAAATTCTTCAAATCATAAATTTATTCTCCTGATACCTAACAGTTTTATTATTAAATTTGCGTGCTCTTTATCCGTTAGATACACGATAGTGACGCATTTATGCGTCATCGGATTCTGAGCGACCTACATTTCGGAACTTCTGATCAAACTGTTAATGTATGTAGAGCATCATTTAGCATAAATTGGTAACGCTCTATATATTTTCTATTATTTCTATTTTATTTCATTGCGATAAGATCGCTAACTTTCAATATTCGCTTTTAGGAACTCTGAAGTAGGTCTTATGTAATAGAACTTTGTCATTTTACTGAATGTAGGCACTACTATAGTTCTAGCTTTCTACTTTTGACAGTTATTTTTTATTTAGGATTTCATAATGCATTATGTCAGTACATATACTCATATGCAAGTATAAGATAAAAACAGATGAGGTAAATTACTAAATTAAATTTGCAATAGCCCTTAACTATATTTTTTAAACATTTGAATGTTTCCCCTTTCTATACCTAGAGAACTAACTACTTAATTCCCCCCCGCTCCTTTCAATAAAAATAAAATAAATGTATAAAAATAATAACCCTAATCAAATAACGGAATAAATAACTTTAATTTGTGCAGTTCCAAAATTAATCTTCCTCACATGATTTTTATATGATGCTAGTAATGATAAACTTTCAGCCAATTATATTATTAAAATTTCCACACTAAAAATCTAAAATTAGACAATAAGAAAAAAGGTACAGCGCTAATTTTACGAAACTTTCGTTTGTAAATTTTGCATTTTTCTCTAGTTTGCTGTTATGTTAACATGCCATCACTTATTTTCTTTTCATCAAAAATATTGTAATAAAGATTCAAACTAAGAAAGAGGGTACTTATGTTACTGACAGAAACGGGGGCCTCGCACTGTTCCGATTTTTGTTGTGTTTGCATCAAAAGCGTTATTCAATAAATAAAAGAAAGTGTTAACATGTCACGATGATATCTACCAACTTATTGCACCAAGCATTGTTACTCCGATATCAAATATCTACATTATCCACTATCCAAAATAGCTTAAAGTCATAACGGCTTATAAATCTGTGAAATGTCTACATTCGATGAGTTTTTTAAAGGTTTCCGGTATTTTCTGCGCAAATTCTGATCATATTTACACTAATGGCGTCAGTCTATATGCTTTGTAATATGCATTTAAAAGTTTAAGAAAATCGAGCACAGTTCTGACAAAAAAAACTGTCAAATTTTGTTTTTTTAACAGCAAGAAATGGAAGAGCTGCATACAAGCATTGTCAGACGTGTGAAATATACGATTCTATGAGTGACAAAAAAATTAAAGATTTTGTTAGATTATTCAAAGCAGAGCAATATACTGATGAAGCGGAAGTGAATAAACGACTGCGAATGATGGGAATTATAACAAACGGCATTGTTCTGTGAGAAGAGTATCCAAAAACGGTATCTACGAGTTTCATTTATATATTTTTATTGCTTCATAAACTCCGGGCTCTGGGCTTTACTGTGTTCCTTGCTGGAAGGTAGATAAGATGTTATTGACAATAATTTGTTTATTGTTTAGCATTTCAGAATTTCTGATTTTGGCACTATTTGCTTTATTCTTTTATATTTTAGTCACTTCATTATGCTACCGCTTCATATATTTGTTATTTTTCTAACTTTTTAAATAACGCCATGGACGATTATATTTTACTTTTGTGTCTCATAAGCTTTCTATGTTAAATTTTTATACATGTTACTATAATTGCATGAGGATGTCTTTAGCAAAGCTACTGTCGCATTTAATAGTACAACGTCATCTCTTTTTTTAATACATTACCATGCAGATGAGTATCTCAGAATATGATGCATATTAAAGTTTCTTGTATCTAGCTTAAATAAGAATATGATGAATAGCGGTATCAAATTACATATTTTAGGTATTTGGATCTGACTAGTTATTATTCTACTATAAACATTATTCTAACGCAACTCAAGCATTAACCATTAAATTTCAGATAACTAATGCCGAAGTGATTTTGTACTGGCATTTTTATTGCTTGTAAATTAAATTAATTAGTTTACCGTTTATCATCACTGTCAATAATTCATGCTGGCTGAATTATAATAGCATCATTAATTTGTCGCCTACATTCTATGATGGGATACAGAGTTAGAAAAGAAATATGTATATATATGAGCTATCACAGAAGAGGTGACGTAGTAAATTATAATCAGCAGTATGTATTGCATTATGATGAAGGTCAAAACTAATGATATAAGCAACATGATGTCAAGTAAAGCATTTCTTTTTCTCATTTTATAAACGCAAACTTGTCCTAAAATAAATACCTCGAACAACAGATTTAGAATGTAGGATTCAATTGGCGCATAAAAATTACCGTTATCTCTTGTTTTCTAAAAATAAATAAAGTATTGCTCTCATCAGACTTCTTAAAAATGCTTAACTAATTCATTGTCAGCAAAGGACTGTACTTTGATAACTACTAATGCTATGTCTGTTAAGAGTTTATTAATATTTTAAATTTAAAATACAAACTTATTTTTAATGTGGATCATACAGGTATTATATAACAATTCCTCCAGCTTCCTATACATTATTTTTAAATTGAACTGTTTTGAAAGAAATGAGTTCTATTTCTTTTCCTAAGGTACTGGAAGTTCATATAGGTGATCGGTTTTAATGATGTCTTAACATTATGGTTGATTTCAGCAGAAAGGCGTCCTCCACTAATGTTTACGTAAGAGTTAAATGATTTAGAACACTAAGTGTAGAAGTGTCTGTACCATGGGATAAATATAATACATAAAAGAGATGCGATCTTTAAGTGCATACGGGAAAATTAGCTTTTCTAGTATTATATTTCGTATACCAGTTTCAAAATAATTTTCTCTCCAGTATAAAACATATTTTCCATTAAATCGTGATTTTTAGAAAATAAACTGTTAATTTTTAACGGTCCAAGCCCATACTTCTAAGAAAACAGGGCGAATTTTTTTATTTATTTTATTTTTTTTATTTTTTAAACAGTAATTAATATGCTAACTGCTACAGTTATTCGGTTGCTTCGCTGTTAGTGGAGAAAAAGAAAGAAAACTTTTTTGTTTTTAGTTTTGGGGCGGTTGTCTTCGCCGTGTATAAAATCTAGGTTTGTAGTACATTTGATAATAAACCAAAAAATGGAAAATAATAATTGAGAATCTGTTGGTGAGTAATTTAGAGAGCAGGATTTTCATTAAAATATATAAATTTCTCTAGTAGTCGTAAACCCTTCTATTCTAGGAAGTGTTCTTCACAGTCTAAGTTTTACTCCTACGATATTTTGCTGGACGTAGGGGGTTGTTTTCTTCCGCATATTACTTTAGTTCGCATTATTTATTTTAATTATATAATTTCATTTGAAAACTGCTTCCTAGATGTGGCCGATGTACTTATTGTTTACGTATTGTTACGCGTTTGTTCAGGCAATAATAGTCAAAATTTCTCCCTTAAATACGTAAATTACTTCGGTTCTGCCATGCTTTTAGAGTATTTCAGTCAGTTTTACAGACCCGGATTCACTGAACAAATATTTTTTTAAAACCTCATTCTTTATAATAGGTCAGGTATAAGTAATCTGGAACTAATTCATAAAATGTGAAACGTTTTTTAATTTCTACAATCAGAAGTTAAATACTGTAGATGAGAATAAATTCTACCTGCGTGCTGCATGAGATTTTCTTTAGTCAGCGGCCGAAATGTTTTCTAAATAATCAGCAAAGATTTTACAAGATTCCTTTTGTTTAGCTATATTTTGTTCAAATAGCCTAGATCTTGTTTCTTGGACATTTTTCGAGATTAAACTCATTGATTAATTAATAATTTTATAACCGAAAATGTTTCCCAGTGTGCAGTATAGGGATAGAACAACATAAGATCCGCGAAAAGGTAGAAAATACAAACCACATTCAATTAACTCTTACATAGGAATCGAAATTGTACAAAAGTCAGTTCTTACAAAAGTTTATATATATATATATATATACAACCTTTTGAAACATTTTCCATATATGTAAACTTTTGTAAAGGCTTTGTTTATGATGAAAGGAAAATTTAATTTATTTCACAAGAGAAAATTGGAACAGGTTAGAGAATGGAATTTAACAATATAAAATCCAATGTGAACATTAATGATAGGAACAAAACTACAAGATAAACTACTGATGTGACGTTTTCTAAAAAGCCCAATCAGAGCGAAGATAAACTATAATTTTCTTCC
The DNA here is from genome assembly GCA_000611955.2 of Stegodyphus mimosarum. NCBI lineage: Eukaryota > Metazoa > Arthropoda > Arachnida > Araneae > Eresidae > Stegodyphus > Stegodyphus mimosarum. Next base: position 331,446 of record KK118795.1, on the reverse strand, counting down.
TAACCCATTTCCATGATATTTGTGCCTAGTTAAATGCCCCACATTGACATTTATAAAAAGCATTTATTTATAAATGAAAATTTCAAAAATGAACATCCTTTTGATTAAAACTAAATAAAATTAACATAGGTTGCATTTTTATTGTAGTATGAGCAGCGATAAAGGTAGATATGCATCCAACTTGAAAATTTTTCACAATTACCAGAATGGCATGTATTTAGCAGAAAGAAATTCTGCCATTATGGAAACATGATTCGGCAAACCTTATTTACACTTAATAGCCTATGACGGGAGCCATAAAAAAGTGCTCTAGTTCTGTAATTGGAGTCCCTTATCTAGAAATCTATAAAAAAGTATCATCAACTACATCTACACGGCACAGAGAGGAATTCAGAAAAAAAGTAATGTCAAGTAATAACAAGACAATAAAAACTGTTTTATATTTCGAGCGATAATAACAATACAATGAACTTTATTTAATCTAAGTTTAACTGATATAATGTCGAATGTTAAACTTAAATGAATAAAAAGTAATTTATTAGACTCGAGAGACAGAGAGAGCTTTATTATGAGGTAAAAAGTACAAAACTCCCTGCAATAAGCGTGAAATAATTTCTTATTTTATTTGACTAAAAATTATGTGTACCGATTTTAAAGAAAGATAGATATTGAATTTTAATGTAATTTGCATTCATTTAAGGAGTTAAGATGCCATGAAGGTTTTTTTTTGGGGGGGGGTAAAGGAGGGATTTTTTTTTATTTTATTCAAAAGTATCTGCTGAAAGCCTATGAACAAAGGACAGTTATCTCAAATGCACTATTTAATATAGCTTTTGAATGGGACAGACCAGCCTTAACAATTATTTGAACGTTTCCTTTAATTTTATTTTTGCAATTTTGTCGTGTTAGGTCAAGATATTTGTGATCTACGAAAAAGTCTTTATATTAGTATACAGATTCTTCTAAACAATAACTGCATTAAAAGTTTTGGATTGTTTGCAAACATCTTCTATAGGATGCTTCACTGGATAAGTAGCATCACTGGATAGTAACTGCTTCACCATATGGTAAAATACTGGTGTCTCGTATGCTTTGTTCTGGCCTGTGTCATTAATTAGCAACAGAACCTTAGCTCATGCATTATTTAAAATAACATAAGCATATATCAGACAAAACTATATACCAAAAATATCTAAGGGTGATTCCCTACCGCGTGCAAAAATTTCTGGGAGGGTTAGGTATTTCAAAGACGGACAGGAATCAGAAGCCAGTGCTATGCGCCGTCGCCAGGTGCAAGTGTGCAGTGAAAATGAGAAGAGAAAAAACAACACGTAAGTGAAGAACATAATTTATTTATAAAAATGCAGTAATTGCGATAATAAGAAATGTCACAAATGGTGTTAAAAGTTTCAGTTACTAGCTGCAACACAAGCCTGACATCTGCGCAGCTTGGAATCATTGACGTTTTAAAATATTTTAGTCGTCCCCTGAACCGCCGTGGACGCTACGCAGATGCGTAAGACAAGATCATTATCACTCTCCATCGCACACCAGACCTAACATTTCACATGCCCCCCCCCCAAAGAAAAAACCATTGACGTTAAGCCCGGTGATCGTGCACGTTAATGAACGACAGCATAATGTCGAACAAACTTAGTCCAAATAGTCCAAATGTTACATTTAAGTGCTTCCGAATGCCATGGAAATAGGTTGAGGTTCCATCAAGCGGGAACTACATACCGTGGCTAAACAACTGCTGTATTTGCTGGCTATTCAACACTTCGGGCAAGAATTCTTCCAAAAAAAATTCTAACACGTTTATTCCAAAAAAAATAATCAAGTGATTTGAGTTAAAAGAACACGTCGAATTACTATTATTGGAGGCGTTAAAGCAACACGAATCAGCATAATATTCATAAATTTGCAAAACCAGTCTCGTAGGTTTAAATATAAAACCTTCTTCTTTAGCTACAGAAGTGAAAAAATTAACAAATTAGTGTATATTACAACATTACTTAGCCCATGCTAGGCTTAGCAACAGTATTCTGCTACTGGGTAAGTCGAATTAATATGTGTTTGTGAGTGTGTAATATAAGAAATATGTAAATCAAACTTCTTAAATTTCATTTCTTAACTCGTCATTTTAATTTTTATATTTTCCCTTTCCATACGATATTGCAATCTGAAGGTCAGCCAACGAATATCGAAATTTAATAACAATATCATACTTCTTCTTTTGAAACCGGCATCCGTACTTGATCACACTTTTTCTTGCTGCTTAGACTTCCTCGTTGTCGCTCTCCTAAATTGTATATTCAAAATGGAACACTGTCTATTATGGCTTACTGAAATGCTTGGCCAACTAAATACAAAGGGATATTTGAAATGACACGACTGATAAGTTTGTTATTCATTAAGCGTCTGAAGATTCGTGTGAAAAACAACAATTTAAGGTAGGTAAACTAAGATCTACCTTCATACACACGCACACAGACGTAGACACAAGCATACACATACATATCCATCTATCTATCTATCTATATAAAATAGATGAAATTAAAATTGTAATCGTCCTTTTTCTCTAAAATTCCGTATTTGTTTTTCATTCTATGGAACAATAAATGTACGTTTAACTATTGGCTAGTATTTTATGTCCCAAGTTTCTAAGTATCACGTTTCACGTCTTGCGTCTTTCAATAATTGGTATATCATGTGTTTCTTAGGACTTTTATTGCTGTCGATGAAACTGCACAATGTATTTTAACTTAGAATAAAACTGGCAATCATTTCTGTGAATAAATGATAAAGCAGTTCAAATTATTTACATCAAATATAATTTTATTTTTTGGACTTATAGGACCCAACAATATTAGATGATCTTAAATTTTCATCGCTCCAGTTTAAAAGTAAATTTTCTGTATTCTACGCTCCAGTTTAAAAATAAACTTTCTGTATTCTACGCGCCAGTTTAAAAGTAAACTATTTGTATTCTACCCTCATTTTTTAAAAGAGTGGAAAGCGCATATGTTTTATAGAAAAAACAGCGCGAAAGACATGCTCTGAAAAAAAGCGCTTCAACACCGTAATAAAGAGAAAAAGAAATTTTCAGTGCTGCAATGGAGAGTCACTCATTTGGACCATGCACACATATTAAACCTCGATGGTTTGGGATTTTGTATCAGGGTTAAAAAGCCCATCTAGCCGTATAAATCATATTCCTTCATTCTGTCTCAGTAAAGGTGACTGTCTGTGTAATAATAACTGATTATGATTTGTTATATAGAAACTAATTTTAGGTGAAAATTATGGAGTTTTAACTTTCCAAAATTATCACGAATCATTTTCTTAACACATTTGGTATCTTTTACAAATCTAACTAATATTTTTAACCAATTTATAGCACATTTAAATAGTTCGAAACCCGGAAGCATTAAACATTGTAGTTTTCAGAGGAACAAACCTTTTCTTATCGCGAAATACTATGAATTTTTCGGAAGCTCTGTAGTTGCATTTTTATCTTCGTAGGGTAAAATATATTCATTTCCACAGTAGATTTAATATGCAACAGCACCAGTAGAAAATTAGAAACAAAAAAATTCACTAAGGTGTAAAAAGAAGAAAATCTTGCTTAATTTTAATAGAAAAGTTTAAATCAGCTGCAAGTGTAATGTAGACAGTAGACTGTCTGAAGTAGCCATTGATATCGCTTTTCAAATTTAGTCATTTATCATATTTTACATTTATCATAAGACATTAAAATACCTATTATGACATGAAAATTTTAATACCGTTCTATGTTTGCATAAATTCTTAATTTTACCTTATTTTCCAGTTAAAGCCACTCTTTAAAATTTTAAAGGGATAAAGTAGCAGTTTTGTCGGAATTCATAGCTAATCGGTTTTAATGCTTAAATCAATAAATATTGAAATCAGTTAACCTAAATTATATTTACTTTAAAATATGGAACATTTTAGAAGTTGTTATGCGAAACATTTTGGGAAAAAAGTGTATGTAACTCGCTTAAACTTAAAATTTTAAAATTAAATGGAAAAGTAATTTAATTTTTACAAATAAATCTAAATTATAGTTTATATGAAACGAAAACAGTGAAATTTAATCAATAAGGTACAGCACATTTTCAAGCAATGTCTTAATGCCTCATAAGCTGTTAAATAAGACAGCTTTCTCAAAACTGAAAAACCTAAGCTTCACTGATCAAAAAATGCTACACAAAATTTATGTTATACCAGATTTTGAAGTATTTGAAAATCGTGAAATATGTGGATGCACTCTTGAGTAATGCCTTGAAATAGGATAAGCGAAATTATGTTGTTGAAATCAAAGACGTTGAAATAGTTGAGAAGTATATAGAGCATAAATTTTAACAGCCTGAAAAGGTATTTAAATCAGGGCAGCAATGACCTACTTAAAAAGATAGTATCTGTAAAAAAACTTCATTTAATATCCTCCATTGTTCGCTAGAACGTTAACAAGGCATTAAGATGCATTAGTAAATACCCCAGGGTACTTTTCAAACACCGCATATAGCTTTGGCACAAAAAATTCCCTAAATCCCTCTGAAAACAGACTCCTTACTGCTGAGTCCTCAGCGTAAAAATCCTATTACCTCAATAGACACAACGGAAAAAGCAAAGACGATTAAATATTACTATACCTGAAATAAATTTATAATCACTTGAACTGCATTTACGGACAAATATAGAATGATGAAAACAATTATTAAAACTTCATAGCAACGAATGGATTCAAAATAGAACATGATGTAGTTTAACAATAATATTAGAAAATTAAACCCCTGAGTCTGCTTAAAAATGCTAAAATTTTAAACAGAACATTTCTGTTTAAAATGTTACTCATGTAACATACAAACTTAATTTATAAAAAATTCGCTAAGCTACTTTTAATTACATCACAATGTTTTTTATTTAATTAAAACACAGAGGGACTGTATCTTTTATTCAGAAGCAATGATTCCTTTAACATATTCTTAATGTACAACAGCTGTTTCATTGTTGATGCTAATTATAAATTCATAATTTTGTTATAAAAGAAATATAAACATTTGAATCTGAAACATTTGTTGAATTATATTCTAACATAATTTAATAAAAATCAGTACCTACTGATGAAAAATCCCGTCATTGTTATAGTATGCTTCTTTCCTCATAAATCTAAAAATTACTAGGAAGTTACATGTGTTTCAAATGAATTCTACCCTCCTTTCCTTTGATCCAAGTTTTAAAAAGTTAGAGTTGCAACTAATCCTAAATTTTAGCTATGTTCGAAATAAAGTATATTTCTAACAAATTTACATATAACTTCAATAACTGTATTTTTAACAAATAAAAGACAAACTATATACTGCTTGCTAGTGTTATCTTATTTGTAAAGCATAAAAGGCCTAGTTATGAAAGGACTAACTATTATCTCAACACTGCGTATTGAATTTCTCCCATATGAGAAAGACAAGAGAAACTGAACTTAACTATGTGATAATTGTTCTTTATCAGAATGAATAAAACAAAAAACTTAAATAGAAAATGAATTTTTGAGAAATATTTAGATAAAATGAAGTTAGTTTTATTTTTCTGAACTGCCATTAATACACGTATTGATACAGAATCAATACGTGTATTCTCTATTGATTCTGTATCAATACGTGTATTCTTGTAACGAATAGGACGAGTATGTCCTATTCGTTTTTCTTCTACTCATTTATATTCTTTTATACCTATTATACTAAATTTAATCAAGATAAACTGCATTATTTACTTTGTACACTTACCAGTGCCTATTTTGATATAAAAAAGTAATTCTTAAATATACTTTAAAAGTGAAATAACTTATTCCTGTGTTCTAGCCATCTTGCCTAGAACAACGTTTAAAATGTATCGGAATAAAATACAAGATGGAAAAATGTTTTTTCTTCCGAATCTTTTTTAAAAAATAAAATAATTTTTCAAGCCCATCAAATAACAGTCATTATATCCCCGAGAGTAATGAACAGCATTTTTAAAGTAGAAAGCCTGAATGGCCTCATGTAGTTACACTTTCTTATTCGAAATATCCTGTTTCTAAGAATTGAAACTGAATTGCAAGTTATTGATGGAGTTCGTAACATTAAATTTCTCTTAAAATGGAGAGGTAAAATCATTTACTGTTTCTGCTATGCATTCTTTGAAGTTTTCGGGGAAATAATGTTTAATGGTCTTTGAAATAACTCCGCCATGTGATCATTTCGTTGCTAGCTTTATCAATCCCCTTTCCATAAAACTCTGAATTTGCGAGAATTCTGTGACATCAGTTATTGTAGCATTAGTAATAAAAGTATGGCTCTGGAGTTATTTGTTTCAGTAAAGAGTTTGATTCAACAAATATTTCCCTTTAAGTCACATAAATGGTTATTTAATGCACGAAATAGAAAACCTAAGCTCAAAAATATTAATGTTTTTAAAGCGAAAAATTATTTTGATACATCCATATTAAAAGATCGAACGATAAAGGAAACTGTCATAGTAAAAAAAATAACAATGACATAATAACATTTGCCATTATAATATAGGTAGCTTTTGCACGTTGTTTTTTATTTATTTATTTATTTTTATTTTTGCTTTCGCAACCGCGCACTTAAGTGATGCATTCAGAGGTTCTTCTTAAATTATGTGGAAAAACGGTAAGTCAAGAAGCCTTAGAAAGACTTTTCAAACTGATAGGTAAGAAATATTGTTGAATGAACATTTTAAAATAAAAAAAGTATGCTCAAATTTCGCGATTACCATTGCACATCCTTCGGATTTTTTAATTATACATTTAAGCCAAATAAACTTTTACGAAGATGTTATTTGTCTTTAAATGTTAACGTAAAAGATTTGCTTATCTTTTTCTTTTGCAATTAATAAGACAAAGAAAGAAATTTATTTCTAAAGACACCAAAATATACCTGATTTTGTTATCGTGTCAATTATCAAATGGTATCTAATTAAAATACTTCTCCGTTTTTTTTTCAAATATTATGCAGATACCGAATACCTATCGATATCGAATTAAGCATATATTTCATTAACACGAGATAAGAAAGGTTTCCGTAGGTGAAAAAATACTTCGGTACCAATGATTTTGACGCAAAATTTGTTTCACACGTAACAAAAATTTAGTTAGTCTAATTAGCAACCACAACAGTGTTCCAGCTATTAACTCCCACTGTTTCTGCTATGACTCGCGTAATAAAAATTCGTTAAACAGCACCATAACATATTAAGAACAGTATATAATTGAAAATAAACAGCTTATAGAAATCATGGTGCTTGACTCTAAATTCAAAATTAATTACAATCCCAGTAATCTCATGAATATCAATCACAACCATAATCAATTTATTATCAGCAGTAGCTGCTTAGTTTTCCACGATGAAGAATGAAAACAATGACTGAAGAAGCATTTCAAAGGAAACTCAATAAACTACAATTCTTTAATGACAATAATATCAATAATAACAAAAATGAACTTAATGAAAAAATTAAGAAACTATAAAACCAATACATCTTACCACTACTGATAAAACTATCAAAAATTTTAATATGATCTTTAAGGCTATAAACAGTGAATTAAATAATAAAATAATTTATAAAATCTCTAATGATCAGGGAAACACTAATTCACAAAATCAAAGACTATCATAAAAATTTAAAATTACCAGCAAGCCATAGTACAATAAATTTACCTGTATGTATGTTCATCAAAATTTCACAAGAATCCTGTCAAATTCAGACTTATACATAATGGTGTAAATAACCAAAAAAATAAATTTTACCAAAATACCTTAAAAGGTTTGTCTAAATATAAACGAGCTCACTAATGTAATCTTATAAAAAATTGTCTGCGTCTAAAACTAATGCAGCAGATTATCCACAAGTAGAAATATAAAGCCTTAATAATTTTTTTAAAAAAAATTGACAAAAGAAGATAATTCAGTTTCGATAGCATAAAATTAATAAATTGACGATCAAGGAGTCTTCAGAAAAATCGTAGCAAACGCTATTATTAATTAAACAAAATGAATTAGAACTATCTCTAATGACATACACTATTTTTAGAAAGACGTTAAATTATTTATTAAAATAAGAGGAAGAAAGAGCATTTCACATTTGCACTGTTGTTTAACTTTGCATTGTTGTTTGAAACTGTTGTTTAACATGATAGGCTACACCTACACATTTTACACAATATATCTGATCTATTGATACGGATTTCCTATTTATTTAGAATTGTAATTTAAATTGCTTTATTTTCCCATGCAACGCAGACAATTTTTGTAGAGAAAGCTGCGTTGGAAAAGTAAAAATGAAAGAGCAAGTGCATTTAATATTTAATAAATAAATATCTCGTAATTACTGTTGTGATCCACAAATATCGAGAAAACCGAGGTTTTACCAGAATATTCTAGTAAATGATTAAAAAGCTTATAAAAGCCGAATTAAAAGATTTCATCTCAGTTGCAGTTGCAGCTGTTTTAAGCGAGCTGTTTGTTTACTTAATGCTGGGATTGATTGTAGCGAATTCGCTATGAGATTGGGTTAACTTTATCTGTTTTGAATTGAATTCTGTTTAACGTTTGAGATATTGTGAAATTATATGAATATCTCTGAGGAAATATTTCAGTGTTTTGTTTTATTTCTTGTGAAAAGAATTAATTTTGTTAACCTTTTGACGACTGGTGCATTCAATCCATTCCGAACCACTACGCACGCAACAATTTTTGGTGGCAGCGGTGGGAGTTTTGAACGCCATTCACTAGAACGATGGAAGAACAATTGAGATAGCTCGTGTCTGCTTTTGCCGCATTTCAAGAAAAGATGGAAGCTGGCCAAGTTTCCGTTAAAGAATACATGAAAGCAGTTCAAGAAAAGATTGAAGCTGGTCAAGAAAAGATTGAAGCAGGTCAAGATGACATGAAAAGTGAGATTACCTGTATAATAGAAAACAAATTTGAAGCCATGGAAGGCAGAATTCATGCTATTGAAAATTATGTTGAACATATTGAAGAAAGAGTTTCTTCTGTAAAAGAACAAATAGAAAAAAGAGTTTCTTCAGTCAAAGAACAAATAGAAGGAAGAGTCTCTGCCGTCCAACACCAAATCGAACAACAAATTGATGACAAGGTTTCTCCAGTTACGAAAGAAGTTGCTACTTTAAAGAAATTCGCAGAGACAGCAGGAAGCAATTCTAATGGATTTAAATTCTATCCATGCTTTCTCGTTCCTCCCTGAAGGTATCTACATATGATGGGAAGACCTCCTGGCAAGTGTATAAGACACACTTTCCTCTAGTTGCGGATGCAAATGGATGGGATTCCCAAGCTAACGCCTGTCATCTCTGAGAGCAGATGCAGCGGACATCCTGCAGACTCTTCCCGAAAACCAGAGACTAGACTTCGAAGCTCTACCCGGCGCATCGGAGCTGTGCTTCGGGGAGAAATGTTTGAAAGACTACAACAGGCTTCAATTAAAATCCCGTCAATTGAAGCCCACCGAAACACTCCAAGAGCTCGCCATGAGTGTTGAAAGGCTGTCCCATCTTGCCTTTACGGAGTGCCCGAGAGAAACATGGGAAATCCTGTCCCTGCAGTACTTAATCGACGGCATCCGGGATCCTGAAATACAGAAAGCATTGCGAATAGCTGATGTAAAGGTCTTAAAAAGTGCTCTGGTATACGGCATGAAATTCAAGGCAGCCCAGGAAGCAACTCGTAGAGATCACCACCCAGTCAGAGCTGTGCGAGTCCACGAGCCAGTGGATCAGTTGATGGCACGTTTAGATGATTTAACAAGACAACTGAATATCTTGCAGCGGAATATTGGTGACAAGAAACCGACCGTAAAGTGATGGAACTGCGGAGCTTTAGGGTACATGCGAAGGAACTGCCGAACACCCCAAAGCACGGAAAATAAGACGGACGATATAAACAGACAATTAAATGCCATGAGATGGAAAAGGAGTGACAAGAAACCAAAATGCTGGAACTGCGGAGCTGAAGGCCACGTACAAAGGAAATGCAGAACACCCCGGGTTACGGAAAATAAGATCATTTCCCAGGAACGGCGCAGGAGGCAAATTAATGACCATATCGAGAAGCGGAGGTTGCCAGATAGTGAACAACCCCGTTTTAAAGCATTCAAGATTTCTGTAGTGTGTGGCAACAGTAATGAACGCTCCATCAATGGGCATATCGATGGAGTTCCTTGTAATATGATTATTGATACAGGAGCTAATGTTACAATCATTTGGAGATATTTAAGGACAAGCTGATTTGGACGCCATCCTGTGTTTCCTTCCAGACTGTGTCGGGAGAGAAAATTAATATAGAAGGGAATTTAAACACTAACATCATGCTTGGAAGTGCCGCCTACCATCACACAGCATATGTGGCGGATATTACAGACCCTTGCATACTTGGATTGAACTTTTTAAGGAAATACAATTTTTCCTTGGACTTCAAAAACAACAGACTGCTTTCAGAATTAGAGAAGATATCTATCCATCATCAAAAAGGATCCTTACCTCGAAACGCCGACGTCTTGTCTGAAAGACTTGGCTCAAAAACTGCCGAAATCATACTAAGGGGTCAAAGAGAAAACCAAGACCACCGGCAATTCTCCATCCCAGATGCTCATCGGTCGTGATCTTCGTCCGCCTAGTGATCTCTTGTTTGGTCGCCCTCCGGATGCGCCTTCATCCCCTGAGGAATCCGTCCAAGATCTCAGGGCCCGGTTTGAAGTGATGCGCAATTCTGAGCGAGAACGAGTCAACATGGCGACAAGGAAGATGAAGACCCAATACGACACGAGAGCTACTGAACATCGATTCAACGAAGGAGAGAAGGTGTGGTTGTGCAAGCCGATTCGGGGGAATAGACTGTCTACCAAACTACAGTCACCTTGGGATGGTCCGTACACAGTCTTAAACAGGCTGAACGACGTCGTGGTTCGGATCCGTAAGTCATCGAACTTTAAGCCTAGTCTTCCATTACGACAGGTTAACTCCTTGCTATGGCCATAGTTCGTAGTGTATATAATTGTAAATGGTAATATAAATAATATAAGACTATGGTCCTTTTCGTATTTAGTATTTGATAGTATTTGATTTGTATTTGATTTCCTGAAAGTTACTTATTACAATTATTGTTTATTTTGTTATTGTAATGTAATGTTTATTATTGCGTTGATGCCTTAGTTGTAAGTTTGGCTTCCTGTACAGGGATTGTATTACCCGGGACGTGCAGTCCTTGGGAAGGGGGCAGTGTTACGGATTTCGCACTTATTTAGTTATTCATTTAGATTTGTAATTAAAATTGCTTTATTTTCTCATGCAACGCAGACGATTTTTGAAGAGAAAGCTACGTCGGAAAAGTAAAAACAAAAGAACAAGTGCATTTAATATTTAATAAATAAATATCTCGTAATTACTGTTGCCGTCCACAAATATCGAGAAAAATCGAGGTTTTACCAGAATATTCTAGTAAATAATTAAAACGCTTATAAAAACCGAATTAAGACACCTCATCTCAGTTGCAGGTGTAGCTGTTTTAAGCTAACTGTTTGTTTATTTAATGCTGTGATTGTAGCGAATTCGCTGTGAGATTGGATTAACTTTATCTGTTTTGAATTGAGTTGTGTTTAACGTTTGAGATATTGTGATATTGTTCGAATATCTCTGAGAAAATATTTCAGTGTTTTGTTTTATTTTTTGTGAAAAGAATAAATTTTGTTAACTTTTTAACGACTGGTGCATTCAATCCATTACGAACGTGTACGCACGCAACAATATTAACACCGTGAAATAGACTTTATTTTTAAAAGTTTTAAAAATTGTTATAATTATGAATACACTGTTTAATATTCTAGTTCTTTTAACAACAAAAAAGAGTTGAGTCTATTTCTTAAACTCAAGGCAGCCTTTTTGAGTGAAGCTAGCTATATAACCTGTAACAGTGCAACTTACTTCATTTTTTAGTTTTTCTCCTGTAAAACTAAATACTACTAAACTAGCATTTAATAAATACTTCAACTTGAACTAGTACCGTATTCAGTAGAATCGTTTAGCGAGCAGTCAAGCCATATTGGATTTTAGACACCTAAATTTCAGCTGAATTCTACCAACTGGTGGTAAAAAAAATTTCTTTTCCTTATATAGAAGTTTTTTTATTTATTTATTACTTACTTAATAAATTACATAAAAGGTTTTTTTCTAAGTTTTACTTAACAGTTCTACTTAAAATTACCGCTTATAAATTTGCACGTATTAGAGTTAGTTTAAAGCTTATTTCAGTTCTTCGAATGCTGCTGTATGCTTATTCTTCTTAAGTTCTTGATTAACTGCTTAGTTTGTTTTATAATTTAGCTTAGTTATTTATTTCGAATTATTAATTAATGATCTAATTTTCATATTAATATAAAACTTTTATTTATGGTCTATAAAGCTTTAAGTATTTTTATGTAATGAATTATTTTACTAAGCGTGATTCGTCGTGCAAATTTTAAATCAAGCAAATGCTTTGGGTACTGATTTTGCAATTTTTAAATCGTAACGGAATGTGTTTTGCATGAATTTGTTCAAGGTGTCTTTGCCTTTCCATCTGTTAAACGTTTGACGAATAAAAGCATAAAAAAGTTTTGTTTTAAATTTAGTTAATTGAAAATTTTTAACGGTGTAAGTATGCGTTTTTTATAGTTCAGAAAGAGGCCGTTTCATTTACTTCTGTCAATACACCGACCCCCTGAAAAAATATATAGGGAGATATATAATTCTTCATTTTGCATTAATTTTTTCACTAGTTTTTCACTGAATTTTGAAAGAGGATCCGCTTACTAATGTTTCAGAATGGTACATTGCTTTTGCAAAATAATTTATTTAACTCTTACCAACATTTTATTCCAAACTGAATATGTTTTTAATTTATTTGTCGCTGCATTTTTTTATATTGTCACTGGTTATTGCCACTTGCAACGCGCAGTTAGTTTCAGTTTAAAATATTTTTTCTATTGTTTTAATTGTATTATATACATATCTATAAATATCTATATACGTATGTGTAATACAATGCAAATGAACTATTCATAAAGCTGATGCTGCATTATAGTGCGCTAATTTTAGCAGGATAGTACGATAATTATTAATTTAGCTAATATATATTTGACATTTATATTTCTTTAAAATTGTACGATATTATATTGAACATAGTTTTTAAAGCAGATAAATATAAGAAGCTTTTATTTCATTCCATTCATTCAAATACGAATTTCAGACATCAGTAGAATTTCAATGCATTCCATTTCTCAGTTTGCTTTTAAGCGTGACAGAACATTCCTACAGTAGACAAGCAGACCCTCAATGTTCCATATATATCTGCTATTACCTGTCATTTATTTTCTAAACTCAAACTCTGCTCTTTGAAGCTTGGAAGGAATTACAAGGATCTTAGCAGTAATAGGGAAGATCGGATGAAACGGCTTACACAAGGGTCGTATTTTGGAAACAGGACTTTTGTTTTCGGGCATCTTTTATTTTCGTTGCTTGGATACAAATCCTTTAGATCCAGGTTTCAGCGAAGAAACTTTGAGGCGCCATTACTACAACGTTAAATCATCTAATGGCGGCTACAATGTTTTCTTTAACCACACGAAATACGAGATGACGTCATTGCTTAAGAGGTGAAATTTCTGGAGTAGTTAACGATCCTGTTATCAAAGGGATTTTACCCAGATAAAGTGGTTGAAAAGAATGTCTTTTTTTATTTGATTTTTGCTTTTTTTAACACTTGTAGAATGTAAGGAATTTTTTCTGTGTTGCCAAATTACTATGATACAAATTAATGTAATTGGAAAACACAGCTAATACTGTAATAAAAATTTTATAAATGAATAAACATTTTATAAATTCTTATTTAATTTAATGCATTCTTTTCGAATAAAACACATGATTTGCTTAACTCCACTTTCGATTATACCAGTCATTCTCTTTTGCATAGTGTTTGTCATATGTTTGATGTCTAGATAAAGTTCAAAAGTGCTCTGTTTTCCAACTTACTTCCTCAATGTTTAAATATATTCTCAGTATTTAAATAAGACTTTCTGACTCTTATTTAAACTTATAAGGTATTTCTCCCGCCTTGTTAGCATGCCTTCATGGTGTAGTGATCAACATGCTTGGCGCGTATTCGAGGGGTCTGCGGTTTGAGTCCCGGAGAAGACATTGCTCATTTTTCATCTCTCCTGCTTACAAAAGAATAACTAAGTCTCTTTAAAAAAGCTAATTTTAGTTTTTTTATAAGAATGATTGATACGTCATTTGGCAGCTCTCGAAATCAATGAGCCATGCACTAACGTGATGGGGGAAAGCACCAGCTAGAAAAAGGACTCAGGCGTGCGGTCGAACTACTGGTGTCTGAATTCACTGACTTTTCGGCCGACTTCGCTGTGAAAGAGTTAAGTATCGAAAGTCATAAGTAATACTAAATTCTCAAGGAAAATTAATTAACCAGTTGCTGGTTTACAAAGTAAACTAAGCCCTCAGTATTCAATCAGAGAAAGCTAGGGCAAAATAAATAGGGAATTATTTATCCTATAACTAGAATGCCTTTTATGAGGAAGGTCGTTTCATCAATCATAGTTTACGTAGTTTTATAACATTTCTTTATATCCAGCAATTTCTTTTCTAACTCACTGTTTCCGAATGAAAGAATTACATATAAGGAATATGTTCAAGGTAATCGAAGCTTTAAAAGACGCCGGGTAAATTTTGCAATTTAACTATGTAATGAATTCTTGGAAAGTTCACTATTAATGAAATTAACATGTTATTTCTTTTTCCAGTACAGAGAAAGAAATGACGAGAAAACACTTCTGAAGTTTTGCTGTACACTTATTTTTCTGATGCTAAGAAAACGGTCAATGGAAAGAAATTCGGTTTCGCCAAAACTAATGCCACGTCCCTACGGGTGCCAGCACTGGCGGCAACTTTTCCCCCCTTTAACACACTCGCCAATTCCTTGGAGCAAGAATAAAATTTCCCTTTTTTCAAGAGAAAAAAAAATTAAGGGGCCAGCTTGCATCCGGACAGCAAATTTCAGCTTTCGGAAAACTTGCTTTTTGTAGTTCGGTATCCTTTTCTTTTTGTTACATAAATGCGTTTGTTTCTGATGCAATCTGCGAGTTTAGGAATTACCATAAAACCAAGAAAACTCTGTGAGCCTTAAAAAATACTGAATGGCGAATCTAACTTGTTTTTATGACAATCACATTTCACAGCTATATGTATACAAATGTTTTAATTAGGTTAACAAAATCACTACGTTCTGCTTTAACAATTTATTCCAGGATTTTATTTATTATCTGAAACAAATTGTGGTATACTTAGAAAATCATTTTTTTTTTAGCAACAACGACTTTATTAACAATACAAATTTTTTTTAAAAAAAATCTAATGTAGATACAACATGACTCCTAGTACGGCCCATTAAATTATACACATTTTTTGCTGCGCTTCATTTAAAATTAATTTCTCGGATTTTTCTAACTTGAATAACCGATCCCTCAAGCCAAGTTGAAAAACACATAATAAATTGCAAATTTTGAGATTAAATGTCGAGATTAATTTTTGACATTCAGGAGTCAAACTGCTAATTTTATTTTCTCTTAATTTCATATAAAACTTTCCCAAATATAAGTATAGGAATTGGGAGACAGCATTAAAATTTAGATTGCTTTATTTGTCGAAAATGATAGTTTTTCAAAATTTGACATTGTCAAAATATGAATAATTTCTTCATTTAAAATACTTCTGTAATTGGAAGTAAATGATTGCGACCAATGATTAAAAAAAACACCGGTTAAGGACTTTTAAGCCTGTTTTTGTTGGTGGGTACATGTATAACGTATTGGCAATGTCACATATGCTACTGCAATGTGTAACATATGTTATGTAACTGTGTGCTACTGTAATGTGTACCTTTGGTTCTACTGTTTGCAGTATAAAAGGCAGGCGCGCAACCAGATTTTATAGCAGAACCATTTAAACTTTCAGTGTTCTACGGGAAATAATTTTTGAGTTATGCCAGGTAAATTTATACTTTAATACATCCGTACATATGTCACAAAATATCCTTTCTGAATTCACTTTAAATCCATTTTCTAATCCGTTTTGGAAAAAAACAGTCCTATCATTTGTCCGTACCTGCAAACGTGATGAAAGCAAAAGTCCAAATGGATTCAGGAATAGTCAAAATGGATATTTCTGTTGAAATATATCATTTAGCGATTACAATACTTTCTTTGCAACCTACAATGAAGTAATAAACGTGAAATAAGTTGCTTAATTTCTCATATAATAGTGTTCGTGAAATTGTATTTTACTAAATCTTACTTTCAATTTGTGATTCAAAATTTTATCAAAATGTTAGAACGTTTAATAAAATAATTGAGTTTATTAATAGATATAATAATAATTAATAATGGATGATTTATTGCAGATAATATAAAGCCTTTCAAACATTCTACGCAAAATATAAAAAAATTCTAAGCGTTTGGTTAACGAAATACAAAAATAAAATTAAACCCCAATAATTACATTACATTTTCCATTTCCATTTTTTATAAGTATGTGAATTTATTACATTTTGCTGTTTGTTAAATAGGTATTATCACGTATAACACTTGATGCGAGTTATTGCCTAAAGTGTAAACTGACTATGAAAGTACAAACACACAGAAAGAAAGAATGATTTGGTAATTAAAGATTTCTGAAAAACTGAAGTGTTGAAGAAATGCTCATCAAGTTTGGTAATGTGGTACACTATAGAGTCCATTTTAAAAGCATCATGGATCAGTTTATTCCTAATCAAGTAATGAGCATTTATAATTCCTCTAAGAATATTATTCTATACCACCTAAAGTTAGTGGAAATCTGTTTTTCAAGTTGTGGTCCAGGTCAGAGATGCATAGAATAGAATCGCCCTTATAATGCATAAGTAGATCCTTCTCTTTTTATTGAAAGACAGTCTAGAGTAGTTTCCAAGGAATACAGAAGGTTGGCTGGCGACCACATTTTTTTCCTATGATGTACTTAATATGACAAGTCCATGTAGTTTATAGTTTATAATAACCCTGTAGATAACTTACATTATTTACTGGTTCAAAGTTTCCCCAAATAAATAGCCGAGTGTGTCGCCTACTGGCCAGTAAGAGCTTAGAGGCATTTACGTAAGTTTTTTCCTATTAATATCGGTTACAATTCTTTCTTCAGGTTAAACTATGCCGCTAAACTATGCCGCTCATTAATAAAATCTGCCAAATCTCCGGAGTGTGAGTACATGACGAAGAAAGGCACAAAGAAAAGGTGTAAAATAAACTTTCATCTGTTAGTTAAGCTCTAATGGAATGTCACATATTTAGTCAGAATATTGAAGCAATTTAAAATTAAACCTCTTACATCTTGAATGCACTTCAATAAGTGAAAGTTAATGCACAAAAAAAGGCCAGTTAATGTATTCCTCGCTGAATAATAATACATTGAGACCTGGAAAATATTATGATTCTTCACTTTTATTACTATTAAGAACGAAATTCATTTTCACTTTTATATATCAGCATGTTTCGTATATTGTGCCATTTATTTAATCAATTAATGGCTGCCAGATGGTAAGTACGTATTTCTGAAATTCATTACGCATTCTTTTGCAGATGTCAAAATTGATGTTAAAAAATCCATTCAATGATTAATGATAAGAAAGTAGGAGAAAAAACATCGAATTATTGAATGCCCTAAGCGCATTGATCCGTGTGATCATTTAAATTTACTTTCCAGTTAGGAGCAATATTTTCTGCAATAATTGCTGATTACTTTTGTCGATTGTTGATAGAATTAATGGTGGCGGCTGTAATCGTCATTAGACATTGCAGTCTGGAAAAGCCAGCCTCTAATCTGCATATAGTTCAGAGGATTTATTCTGAGCCAAGACCATTAATTGAGTTCCGTAATTAATTATCGGGTCGAACATCTAGTGACTAGTTTTTTTCGCCTCTTTTCAAAAAAGTCCATTTTATCATTCATACTGCTGGATGAAATCTGAATGTGAGGAAATAAATATGCATTATCCGTATAGAACAAATCTTTAGCTGTTTCAATTAAAATGATTAATACATTTTCGATAACAGATACTAAAAGTTGTTATTTATTAATTTCGAATTCTTGCCCTTGTAACCCTATGTCATTAAAGGTCATATTATCTGTCATCAGATCTTCCAGAAATTGGAGAAATGTCGCTATTAAAATGCCTTCTGCCTTTACACACGTAAAGTTATTGTGACAAGTATGACCAACTGCTTAAATAAGTTTAGATGTTTTACAGGTTCTAAACATTTGTTGTAACACTACATCGTGATATATTTTTATACAAATAGAATGATTTTTACAGACCTAATATGAAATGCGTATTTAAAATTAAGGTTTATCTTTCACGCAAATTAGAGAAATTTGCATCATAAAACTGTATGCAAACGATTTATACATGCTTTATGTCGAGCACTCATTGGACACCTTTGATACTACCTGGCTATATTTTTCATTTGTGAGATGTTTGCATCAGCACCAGAGCGCACGTCATTCGATGGTAATTAAAGCATGTGTCTTTCTCAGGTTATAGTTGGTTAATATTTTTCCAAATAAAATACAGCAAACCTTTTATCGAATCTGATTTTCTGCACGGTTGCTTTTGTCAGTAAGATCACTTCATACTTGTTCGCTGTTGGGTGTCTCCAGTAATTTGCATATCTAATATATATATATAAGTATACGTTCAAATAAAAAATTATTTTTATTGATTAAAGAATTAGAGATTAATTATATCAGGTTTATTATAAAATATTTATAAAAATAATTTTAAAATCATCTTCAACATGATGAAATAACGACACGTATATTAGACAACAAGCTCCAGCAATAATTAAGCTAATTATTTCAGTTCTCAATTTCTACATTACTGATTCTGTCAAAACAAGGCTCAATTATAGGGAACCAACCTAAAGGAGAATAGATCGGAAAATTCAAAACAACGACAGAAATTTGAGTCTAAAATTTCATAAATAACTAATGCATCGCTTGAGTTTTAAGCTTGCCATTACCGTTAGGTAAAATGTTTGTGTGGAAAAGTAAAATAGAGCGTTCATTTCTCAAGCACGTAATGCTTTCAGTCTGTCATTAATTATTTTAATATTATTCTTAACAAATGTTATGAAGAAAACGTATTCCTAATAAAATATATTTGAAAGGAAAATGCAGAAATGATCTCAAAACTTCAAGCGGAAAGTACACTCATTAATGGTTTAGTCTTTCTGAATCTACTGAGAACTATGCAAATTGCATCATTTAATAAACTGCCAAGTGATGCGATTGCCATGTTAAATCATGATGGTATTTCTTCGTGAATCTATTTATTGCTCCTAAACAATATAAAGGCGGATTTTATTTTATTTTACATATTCTTATTTATTTTTCATTTATTAATATTTATTATTTATTTATTTTTCATTAAATATTTGACATCTATACAGTAGTGTACATGTACTGGACAAAGAAACTAGAGCATTTGCATAGTAAAATCCAATGCTTTATTAATATGGTGCAGGCCGCTTTTTGGAGGTTAAACTGCAGCAATTTGTTTTGAAAATGAAAGTTATGAGTTTTATTCAATCATTGCAATAATTTTAGACATTCATATTTCAAGAGAGCAGCTACTTTACTTTGCGATGATGGAGAAAGAAAACGCGTTCTACTCATAGCTATGTCTGATAGCACGATAGACAAGTTGAATGTTATTGAGGTCAGAGAAACGTGCAGAATGCGAAACATGTTCCAGTTCACATATACACTTTCAAAACTATTTTTTCACCCGTTTTATAGTGTGAATTGGCGCAGTATCATCCTGATACATGGCCCTTCATTCAAGATAAACAGTTTGACAACTGGGTGGACTTACTTTATTTATTTTCCTTCAAAATCGTTTGACTGTCGAGAATAATCTGCATTCAGCTCGGATCATGTAACTTTGGAAGAGCTCTCCTCGTATAAAGTCTTTGAGAAGTGGGAAAGACTGTAAAGACTCGATCATCGTTAAATTATACACATTTTTTCATTACGTGCGGTACAAATGTTGTGCTTCTGATACCACTGAAATCAACGTTTAGATTGTCTCTATGTTTTGATATAGTTGCTCGGCTGTGAATACGGATTAATCGTGTGAAACTCAGGAGACGCATTTTCTGTAGAAATGGCAGAGGGAATGTTAAGGTGTGCCGTAATTTCAATATTTGTTGTTTTATATTTATTATCTATAATTTAATTTTTTCCTTAATATCCTTTTCAAATAACTAGTCTACCTTGGCAGTTACACTGGCTGGACGGAGTTCATCTCATTTCTAGGCACTTAGACATGAGTCTAGTGTGTTCTCGATACATCAAGAGCACTTGTTAAGGTAACGTATGTACCAGCTTGATGAGCGTCAACAATTTTTTTCCGTTTCTGAACATCGATATATACTCTATAATTCCCAATATTTGAACATAGTACTTCTAATATCGTCAAAATTCAAACTCACATGCAGCTGTTAATAAAATCGTCCGATGTTCAAAATCAGAACTGCGCACACTGAGTTATAAGGGTTTTAAATACCAAATGTTTCAGTTTCATTGTCCAACACATATATAGCGTAAAGCTGCAACAATGGAGGAACATTTCATGGATATACCATCATTATGCATATGCAGCCCTCATTATTTTTACCAAAATCAGTTGTGATTTCAAATCAACATTCATAGTTTCTGAAAAAACGGAAAAAAAATAAGATCGTGTTTGTTTCGATGATAGACCTGGTGTGACATATCTGCAACCGTGCTCATGGTTGGGATTTACTCAAAGTTGTTTATATAAATATGATTGGGATTTACTCAAAGCGCCTTAACAAGATTTTAAGTTGTACTTTATAAGCAGCAAAATGATGCACAAGATTCATATTTTAACATAAATGCGTGATTTGCAGATGATTTTTTCCCAGTTTTATAAAAGAGAATATATATATATACGTTTGTGTACATTATTCAGATTTCTAAGGTCTCTTGTTGAATTTCTGCATTGCCTACAAACTTCAAAATATATTATTAGTTTACATTTTGCATGTTTTGGAAATCTGATATTTCCACAGCCGGCAAGCAACCGTAATGCCAAATTTTGTTTAGTGCAAGGTGTCAGTTTACTTCACACTCTGTAGCTGTGAAACGCAGATTGTGCGGAATATTTTTTAACTTGGATGGAAAATGTAGAAAGTATTCGGAATACGAATGATATTTCTCCCTTTCTTCGGTCAAGTAATCTTATATGTCATGTATATTTTGCAACTGTGTTATTTTCCACAACCTTGGTTTTGAAATGTTGAATTCCCTGAAATGCTGTACGATTTTCATATTTTATTGTGTACTTTTAAACAATACGTGTCTTGGTTCATATTTTTTTAAAACAGAAACAAACAGTATTTCTCGAAATATGTCTTTTCAAGTACTATTTACTGATCAAAGTTAAGCATTTAATGGTGGACCTCATAATCTGAAGACATTAAATAATTTAGATCAGTGTATTTAAGCTAACTTTTAACGAAAAAATGGAAAATATCTCAAACATTTTGTATTGTTAGCAATAAGATTACTTAAAAGCTAGAGAGTTTTATAAGTTGGTTATCTTCAAGAACAGTTTTATGCTTTAGATCAAGGATATTTTTTTATGATCAGAAGAAGAAAAACCATTTATAATAACCATACTTTTAAAACGTCTGTTACAAATGAGTTTAATATCTGTTATATATGAAATTTCGACAAATGCTGCATAAATGCGAAGCATACAAAATAAATATTATAAACTGAATATCTAGTTTAATTCAGTAATATTTTCATAAACTTCGTTCTTGCTAAATAAAATAAAACCGCATATAAAATTTAATGTTAAAACCATTTTGCATTCAACTCTGTTCATATGACAGTTTGAAAATATTCTTCTGCTGGCATTCGTATTTCTTGTTGCAAATGTATTTACATAGAAATCATTTTTCATGAAAGCAAAGAGGATATGACATTTTCTGACATTGTATACGCATAAAATTTCATATTTTTTATTCCTTCTTTATGATGCCATTCAATTTGCATATAGTTCTAAGATTTCTATCCATAAAAGAACATTTTGAACGAGCGTCTTTAATTTTTAGTTAAAGGAATGAAAACATCCTTTTGAATAAAGAAGAAACTCAATGATGTTTAATACATAATGAAATAACAGTACTTACTATTACAATTAGAAAGAAAAGAAATGAACGAATTATCAGCATTCAGTGTTAGACTTGCTCGATGCATCATAAAAAGGGCAGATAGCCCTTGCGTGCTTAACGTAATTAAACAAACTAAAGCATAATAATGAAGTAAGCTTACTTGGTTCTTACGATTTAGCCGGGAACTTGCAACTAATACATTTGTCCGGAATAGGCAATTCCTATCGGTAATTTAGACTTCTTATCAACGAGAACCTTTACCAAGATGAGCCACAGAGAGCTAGTTATATATGTGAGGAAGGAAGATTCACGCCAATTTTGAGGGAGAACACCCCAAAGCACGGATGTGAAAGTCTTCTGTTCCTCTTCCCTTACCATTAAACCTAACTAAAGGACTTTCGATTGTTCAGTATTTTGAGTGATACATATTGGACAAACTCTATTATGCGTACAGACATTCAAACCTTCTTCGAACCTGAGCCCAACGATTTGGCAGCTTGTATTGCTAAGAAATATGCCTAAAAAGGCAGATCAATTAGAGCCATAATAAATGGTTCCGCTCTCTTTCCAAAATTTCGGGTTTCGACTGGTTTGCTTAGGCCCTCTAGGGTAACAGAAACATGATAGGGCCCTCTACGGTAGCAGAAAAAAGAGTTTATGTAAATAGAACTGAAAGAAATCGAAAGGTCCCTATTTTTGCAACAGCTAATAGATTCATCATACTACATAATATCTTTATATGATTCTTAATATGGTAGTTTTACCATATTAGTTATTCAATTATTGAAATGAAATAGTAGAGTAATAAAATGTATACAATCGAAAATACAAGTACATTTGATACACTATAGCAGTTAAAAGGAATATTAAGAATTATTAATTGTCAGAGCCTTTCTTTGTACAGTGAAATGCTCAGTTCCTGTAAATTTGGTAATTGACATTAAATTGTCGGTTTAGTCTTTTTAATTCCATTTGAAGACTTTCTCTCTGTGAGGTCAAAGTTTAAATATTATTTCATAGATCAGCAGTTCCTAATTCAATTAAAACTGACAACTGTTATTTTTACTCAATCTCTGATGTCAATCATACTTCGCGACGCAGGAAAAAATGTCTGTGCTAACTGTAGTAAGTGGTTTTAAAAGACAAAGATGACTGAGATCTAACTCTATGAAAATCGTAAGAGAAAGGGGACTATTTTTGTCTTGTTGTCAAATTATCTCACAGTAAAGCTGCATCATCCACTAATATGACTTCAAAGACGTATTTATAGAAGAATTTTAGCAAATCCCATATAAGTGGTAGCTGGATAAATTATTATGTTTTATATTTGCTTTAAGTGCAAAAGATAGAAAACTACAAGCTATTTTTTCAGTATTGAGTTAGTTATCGCAAAGTTTCCTATTTGGTGTACTATATCAATATCTACTTTTCTTCGTAGTTAAATATTTAAATTATCTTCTACAGTAGAACTAATTTAATACGAATCTTCTTTTACCTCGTCTTGTTAAAAATAATGAGTTTAATCAGAAAACTTTCCGAACTATTTTCTACATACTGTATTTGTTAAATTAAAACATCAACTGTGTCTTTAATGCAGTTCTGTATCGAAATGCTTTAACTACGAAAATATTTCATTGTTATTCAGTATTCATAATGAAATAAAGCTTAAAGCCACCTGAAGTGCTGTTGAATGATATGATTTTCTTTAAACACAGAAAAGGTAATTGTGACTTACCAATGGCTGCCGATACACTCAGTGTCAGCTGGAAATAAATTCCTGATTAATCTATAGCGATTGTATTTACTTTTCGTTTCTTGTTATCTCCCTGAAACCAATTTCAGCGGCGAACGAATCAGCTACCACTAGTTTCCTTATTGGATTGCATGCAGTAACCAGTTGCGTTGAGCATGTCTGGATTGCGGATACCAAAGAATTAATATATATTTCTATATATATATATAGAAAGATAGATAGATATGTATACGTACGAGCAGAATAGAAAAAAGTATTCGCAAAAAATGTTTTTTGTTTTGTTAAGTGAATGATATGTTATTAAAACGCATTCTGTAAGTTAGCATTTTGTTTCATCAATCTATTGAAACAGTATAATTCAGATTTAGATTTCGAAGTTTAATTCGTATGATTATTTCATAGCGTGAGCATGCTTTAAAAGAACTAATAGGTGTAGTGCATCATTCTATATTTGAATCGTATATGAGTGTATGGGGTCAATTATCAGCATGCCATCATGTTCTCAGTATATTGAACTAGCAGTCCTGTCTCTAGGCTAAGAATAATGATCTTTCAGTGGCAGATCAAATAAATTAAATCTAAACTACATAAGAAAGATATTTTTATTCTATGGTAGTGACACTGAATGCCCCACCGAAGGGCATGGGTTCGAATCCCAGAGAAGGCATGGATGTTTGTAAATGTACAGTACCTTTGCGGCAGGGGGACACTCTAGCAACGTGGCGAGCCGAGATCCTATTGAGTGGATTAGTGGTAGAGAAAAGGGGTGCGGACCCACCCCGCGATGTGCTGTCTTTCAAAATTGGGGTGAAGTTGAGCAAAGTCATACTGTCTCCTGTATGGTGCCCAAGGCTCTTGCCAGCGACAGGCGTAATTTTGCAGTTCTTGCCGCGATGAATTTCTTGACCTTGTTCTGATGTCAGACAAGCGAGATTAGTCACAACAACTTTTTATTCTACTTTTTTTTTTGTAAAGAGGAATTTCATTTTATCTTCTAAATATTTATCACTTCAATTCTGCTAAGATGATTAATTTGTTTAATTAAAATAAAATAAAAATTTGACTGTTACATGTGCGCCGAATTTTATTTGCAACACTCATACATCTTCCGACATTTTAGAAAATAATTATTCACTTAAAAGGCTAAACATGACTCTCATATCACAAACGACAAAATATCTAAACATTCCCACTCGCCTTTTGTTTTTAATCTAAACCTATGTTGGCCTACCGGTGGCTCACTGCAATATCATTCTGATTTGCATTGACTTCAACCTGAATTCGTGCATGCTAGTTTCCTCCTTTTTCTTCTGATAGTATATGGGTAGTTATGTAAAACTGGAATGGAGAATTTTGATATCTTTTAGCTGAATATACATTTAGTTGAATTGGGTCTTTGCATATAACACCTGTATTATTCTTTATAATTTGTGATACATCTAAAGCTATAAATATTAAGAACATATTTCACTGAAAAAAAGCACTCAAAATGCCATTTTGAATTTCTTATGGGTGTAATAAAGCATATGGTCAAAATTTTGTATCATCTGCAAAACATTTTGCTAAGGTAATGTAAAAAAAGCTAATTAAATACTGAATTCAGCAGTTTTTATTATTCCAGAAGATATTTCTAAATACTGGTTTAGCTATATTGCGTGGTCCGGAACGTCAATACTTTAAACCGTTTCTCGTATGTTCAGAAAGTGGCTGACACTGTCTTAACCTTTTCAGGCTACAGAGACTAATATTTTATGTATTGAAACCATTTAGTCAACTATTTAATCAACAAGGATCAGAAACCAAATCAACAGGATTTTCCATTTCCTGCTTCTCATTAAGTAGAAATGTTAAACCTCCTATTAAAATAAATTTCTTTGAGCCCTATTTAATCTAGTACACGTGGGACATATATACCCCAGGATAAGATTAAATAAATGAATTCCGTCCATCCAGTGGAAGACTACTACATTCAAACCTTTATAGCATCTCATATTCTTTGTAAACATAAACTAACGAGAAGCTAGAAGATTGTGTAAGGAATTATTCTCAAGTACGAGAGGCTCCAGAGAAGGGTGTAAATGTTGGAAAGGTTCCAGAGAAGGGTTATTAACTTAATATGGATTTCACAGATGCAGAGATTCGTACTTACCGAAACCAATACTTTTGACTGAACTCAAAAGGGAACAAGCAATGTAAAAAAAATACAATTAAATTAGTCTAACGGCTCTTTCCCACGTTACTTAACGAGCAGCCAGTCTCCGACTCTTAAACGTCAGCGTAAACAAGCTTAATGGCTAGAACCGCTCAAAGCCACAGAAATCTAATCGCTAATAAATCGAAGATAACAACGTGGCCTTTAAGCAGGCATAACACGCTTTAATTTCAGCTTTCAAAACCTTCCCTTAAATACTACTTCTTTCTACCTAATTTGAATACATGCGTGCTACCTCATTAAGATGCTGGCAACAAAGAGTGGTTTGAAAACGAGAATAAAAGAAAAGCTGTTTTAAAATAAAATTAACTGTTATATAAATTAAATGAATTCTCATACCTTCAGGTTTTTCTTTTCGGGTGCTATTGCTAAAACATGTATATATGTATATATTAGCGGTTAATTGTAGATAATACGATATATATATCGCATTAGCAATAACACTCGAAATATACGAT
>KK118795.1:270945-303603 GCA_000611955.2 Stegodyphus mimosarum | reverse complement strand
TGAAAATTGAACGCCGTTGTAGATATGAGTCGCGACATCATTAACATAGATGGCAGGGCGGACTAAGGTAATGGCTGTACCTAAAATAGCAAAAGTTCCCAGTGGATAGGGAAAAGACGAGGAGAAGTTTTGAGTTAGTTAATTTGGGGTTTTAGAGAAAGATGGAAGTTTGGGGCTTAAGAAAAATTGCTCCTTCACAATTCATAGTTATTTTCGTTCTGAACAGTTAAGTAACAGTATAAAAGTTTACAAAAATACGAAGTCAATTAACATGTTTCGATTGTAATTATTAATAAGCAATATGCAATTAGTGACTTGAAAAAAATTTGCAAAGTTAAATTTCATATTCTTCAGAGCTTAACGGAAGAACTTAAAAGGTGAAAATAGGCAAAATATGTGAAAATGCTGTAAAAGTATACCACGGATTATTCCGCCTATCGTCTTTGTCCTTCCGATTGCCGTTTTATCACGGAGGGGGATAAAATATACTTTTGATGTTTACACATATATATAGATGATATAGGATATTTGATTGTTATAACAATCACTTTTCCCCTAAAGTGTACTCCTGTGCAAAATTAAGAGATTTCCACATTATGTCAAATTTCGTGAAAACTAAAGGACAGATTTTAGCGAAATTTGGTATACATTTACAACAGAGAAAGAAATGCACCAAACAAAATTCACATTATGTATGCATGATTATCAGTAAAGGTAAGTAA
Organism: Stegodyphus mimosarum; assembly: GCA_000611955.2. Classification (NCBI taxonomy): domain Eukaryota; kingdom Metazoa; phylum Arthropoda; class Arachnida; order Araneae; family Eresidae; genus Stegodyphus; species Stegodyphus mimosarum. Next base: position 302,881 of record KK118795.1, on the reverse strand, counting down.
AGGGATATCCAAAATTCAGTCCGTTGTGATAATGAACTGAAAGTGACTCTAATATAGAGTATGGTCCCCATACCCAGACGGACAGTTTAAGCATCGTGACGGCGTACTCGATAGGAGTAAATTGAGGATTCCCTAAGAAAGACGTTTCCCCTTCTGCAGCAACGCAGTTTGCAACTCTGGGAGGGCTCTCTTAGGTGGAAGACAAGATGAAATTATCCTCCCAAGAGCCTCCCAGACGTAGGATAAGATCAGATCAGACTGCCCAATCCATAAGGCGAATATTCTCACTTTCCAGGAAATCGTCGAGCTGTAAGTGAACGAGATTTGTCGTCAAGTAACATGAAACCAGGACTGACTGCGTCCTTGAAAAGTGAAAGATAGTAATTGAAGATACCCTATCTATACCTCATACCAAACAGGGAGCAATTGTCAAACACACGCAGGGGTGTGCTGCCGTCCAATATAATGTTTGCCCAAACCATTACACTTCCAACACCATAATGATCCCTTTCACTGATGAGGGAAAGTTGGTGTTGTGTTTCAGGCTCCCTCCATATACAGGTACGGAGAGAATCAGTGTCCAGGCTAAATTTCGACTCATCTGTAAAATGAACTGTGCTCCACTGATGTCTGGTCCAGGGCGCATATTGTGGGCACCGTGCTAAAAGTGCTCCCTTGTGTGCTGCAGTGGGTGGAATTTCTGGTATACAGCCCTATCTTGTGAAGCCTTCGGACAACTGTAAACCGTGAACTTCTGGCTCCAGTGCTAGCATAGGTCTCAATTGGGAGCAGTGAAGCTGTAGCTGCTCTGCGTTGCCGCTGTGATTTATCCAAAAAACGATCCTCATTCGCCGTTGTGTGTCTTGGTCGAACGTGTCCAGGTCTTTTCGATATGAATCCAGTGTCTTGAAACTGTTTCCATAAATTGCAGACGACAGCTTTGCATGGAACACTGTAACCGCCAGCGCTTGTGATTGGTCTGATTATACTCCAATCTACCGACAATTCACTATCTCATTCCGCCATCCATGCATTCGTGGCTGCTCATTTTATCTGATACTTTGTAAAATTTACCCAGCTTTCTCGTAGCATTAAATTTTAACAATGCACTCTTTTCAGTTAATTACTTTTACTTTGCGTATTTACTTCCGAATTGAATATGGGATTAATTTTAAACGTATTAATTTCTAATTTATTTTACGTTATTGTCAATACTTAATAGTTGCTTTCAGCATAGAATTGGATTAGGTTTTGAACTGCGTTTACCTAGTATTTAACCATTATATATATGTAGACTGAGATCTCGTTGTTGTGACTTATCTCACGTGTCTGACAGTAAGAGCACATTCTTGCCACGAGAAAACTTCACGTTGAAGAACAATTCAGCGGGTTATAGTTGACAGCTTGTATTTGCACAGATCCTTCACAGTTTTGAAGCGCAAACTCCTGAGGCGGTGGATCCGAATGTCTTCCACTCCTCTTCCCCTACCACAAGCCTCTCGACAGTACTTTCAATTCATCAGTATTTTAAATGCCGTCGTACCAGACAGACACTATACATTTACAAACATCCATGCTTTCTTCGGAATTTGAACCCGGGCGGGTCCAAGGAAATGAGAATTGGTTCTTCTACCATTACGTTAATATGGTAATGTTCCGTTAAAGCAAACAGATATTGGTTAATGACGTTGTAATATAGATAAATTAATAAAGCTTTTAAAAATACTTTATACGAGAAAGACTTTTGTTACTTAAAATATTAACTACTTAAAACTTATGTAGGGTACTCCGTGATAAACAGAAGAATTTTCGAATTGCTACAAGCACTTCTTTTAAAAGCTTTGAAGAATGAAATGACTTCTTATAAAATAACCTACCTTGGATGAGATCCATGGTGTTCAAGAGTCGATAGGCGTAAAATGAAAAGTGTGAGATTGAAAGCGAGGATATTAACGAAAAGGACTGCGGCAATCTGCCACATTTAGGGGGAAAATATAAGTCTTGGCCAGCGATAATTTTCTTGTTAAGACCACTTACAGTAGAGTCATCAAAGATGACTCTTCAGTGCTTAGAAGAATAGAAACAGCTGTCACTATTTACACCAACTGGGGAGTTCAATATATAAGGTCAATAACCGTAATTGCTTTCGTAAATTATAGGATTTATTTCCTCAGGAATCGAGAAATATTTCGTTGATGGTGACAGTTTAATGTCGATTTTCCAAGTTATAATACATCCTTTGAGCACTTTGGAATATCCTAAAAGAGACAGTATTTTGTAAATTGTTTTTGGACGTATGCGATAGTTACTTTATTTTAAATTCTAATACTTAGAGATTCGTGAATGTTAGGAAAAATTCAAATGATTTTTCCTTACTGAAATACGTAACATATGCAATTATAAATCAAAACAATTATGCAAATGTTTATAAAATTAAGAATTGTGTGCATTATAAATTATGAGTTTAACAAATTAAACATTATGTATTTATATATGCATGTATGTATGTGTATGTATACATTATAAAATTAGAAAATTACAAAATATTGAGAAATACGAATATTGTTTTAAAACACTTTATTAAGCAACATAATTAAAATTTTAAATATAACAACCTCACGCCACATAAAATGACAGCAGTCCGAGAACTGATAACATGCCAGGCCGCATGGGGATTACCATTTTTTGCTACAGATGGCCTGATAAAGTAAAGTAATAAAACGTAGCTACTCCAAAAATTGAAAAGTAAGCTTATGGATATTTCTACCGTCAAACTAAATGCAGCTTGAATAATTGTTAATCACGTTTGCAGCTTTAATACGTGAAGACTTCATTACTGCTTCTAATAAAATGGAATTTTAAAAGAAGTTTATCACGTTGAACAATGTGAAGTATTCTCCAGTTTATACTTCAGTTGTTTCTTACACTGTCATCTGCCCAATTTGCAAAGATCAACGGTGAATTAGTAAGATTTGTGATGCGCATTTCCAAAGAGATATAACACATTGAAAAGAACACACTGCGTTTCATTCTGATTTATTTAGGTTTTAACATAAAGTGTGGATATATAAATTATGCCTGAAGCATTTGTAGAACCACAGTTCTATTGATATTTGCAAAAGTTTTAAAAAACTATGGCCACATTTTCACGTGCATCTTCTCCTGGTGTAACTGGTAATACTGAAAGATCCATGTTTCGAATCTAGGAGATGATTGAGATAACATTTTTGCTACTAAGAAACTCGTAATATAATTACAAAATTAATGTTGATAATTATAATCAGACTGACTCATTTTTGCATAAAAAAAAAGAAAAGGAGATTTCGCAAAGATTCGAGAAATGTTAAGTTAATAAATTTAACGGAAGAGAGATTAGTTTAATCGTGAAATAAATATTTGAATGCCTGAAACAACTGAAGAGCTAATTTTTAATATTCTTCATACTCTTTATTAAGTTCAAGCTTTTCTAACTCTATGTACTAAATTTTCAAGTGTTTTTCAAATCTGGTAAACAAGTTACACGAAGGCTTCCATCACACACTTTTTGTAAATAGTAAATGTACTCACCTATGACATAAAAATATGATTCAATGAAAATAATAAATGGTATTCGGCAAATACACATTAAACATTGTTTGTTAATGAAATGGTTTCAAAATTATTCCAAAATGCTATTCAGCATTCAAGGTAAAAGGAAGCATTATAAGAGGAAAATCCTAAAGTTGTTTCTTATAAGCTGGAAATAACCTCCAATTCTCTTTGATAGAACTTTCCTAAGAGCACAAAGAAAGATTCAGAGTGTTATAATTGGAGTTCTAATTAAGAATTAAATGTCTCTGTCTGTTACAGCAGCAATAGCTGCAAGGCTTATAGGTTAATTTATGATAAGAAAGTATTACTTTCGCCAAACCTCGTTCCTTATCTTTCTCAGAAAATTAGCCTCAATTCCATGTAATACCCACAACACGTAATAGTATTTCCATCTTGTCCTCGGGGACTCATTAGCATCATTTTGTGGCTTCACGTTGTTGGTAACGAAGGAATCGTTAGCCTGTCAAGCAGTTTCCTGAACGACCACGGTCCTATCTCTTTACGTTAATACACGTTTCTTTTTTAGTGTGCGCTTTCGTATTATTGGAAAATGACAGCTCAATAAATTTGCTTGAACAAAGGTATTTCCATCAATGTGGGACAATAACGAAGAAATGTCTAAGGACTAATAAAGACTAAGAGATGAATTTAACAATGTTCTTCGTACCAAGAAAGAAAGATATGCATTCTTAACAATTACTTGCTTTATTTTTTAACTTTTTTTTTCATTTACTAATTTATTACCAACTGAAATTTTAAATACGTAATTTTTTGAAGTTATTTTATCAGAAAGAGGGTTAACGCTTAATTCCAATATGCAATGTTTAGTGAAGTCTAAAGTTTGAATAATTCAGAATTAGTGTTAATTTTACAACAATAAACATCAAATTAGTTGCCCGATTCCATTAGCGTAGCACAAAATTAATATTAGCTCCCAGAAAGACTAACCACATTGGATAACTAATGCGAGCAAAGATACAGCAAGACGGATTCTCGAGTTTGAATAATAATGCTAAGATGATTTTGATGCATATCTACTATATTGTTAATTTTTCAATACACTCTGTGAAATGTGAAGAAAAATAAGAAGTCTGTGAAGAAGGAAAATACAGGGATAAAACAGAATTACGAACGGTGACCAAAATTATAGCAGTGTGGTTACTTGAGTTATTAAAACCTTCAGAAATTAATGTAAATAAAAGAAAACTGTAATGAACAGGTCAATAAACCAAAGAATTATAAATAAGTAAGTAATATTTTATTTCAGTTTTCATTAGCATCCTTACGACAAGTAGCGAAAATAAAAAGACGATGGACCTCCGCTAGGCCTCGCCAAAAGTGTATGAAAATTTATTCCTTGTACAGTTTAATATAATTTAAACAGATAATATTTCTAAGAGAGGATGTTAAGTCTGCTTTAAATTTTTACAGGTAGAAATTTAGAAAATTGAATTCTAATGGAGAAGTAATTTTCGAGACTTCAAGCATCATGGGGGGATAGGTAATTCGCTGTGAATCAAATATTGAGCTTCAACTTCATAACTAAGGAAACAGTAAAACATATATCTATGATTGCAATATGGCACTTTTAAACACATTATCGGCATGTACATTCCTTGCCACTATCGTTAGGACTTTCTGTTGGATTAAACCTAATACACATTAAACAATAACCATTCTGGCAATGTAGAAAAACAATTATGATCAGCCTTAAAGATCATTTAAAAGACAAAGATTATCCATCATCTATTGATGTTTGCATTTTAGAAGTAGGCACAAGGCTATATTTGCTAACAAAGAAATATGCACAATTAATAATTTTCCCGATCTTGTTATTAAAATGTCTCTTGCATTTGAAGTTTACATTTCAATGCTTAGGAAATAAATAGAAATATACACTTTAAATATTCAGTATAAAAATATATATTTTGATATATCATTTCGGATTTTATGACAAAATAAAAGTTTAATTTCTTGCGATATTCTTTTAAAATATCCTTAAACGTAGCGCATAATACGATAAATTTTAAAACTGGATTAGAGTTAGTGGATAAAAAGTACTTTAGGTTTATATTGTTATGGTTATTTGTACAAGGTATTTAGTATTTTCATCGATGCTAAACAGCATGAAATAAATCTGTTGAAGAGCTATAGAAACTGTACTATGCTGCGTGTTTACTTTGAATACCTTGTTCCCTTGAATTAATAATTATTCTTATTTTTTTCGTTAAATACTTAAAGGTTCTTAAAGTACTTTATTGTTTATAGCGCATTTTATAAATAACAATATTTTTACATGTTATCTCTGCTGTTGCTGTGTTATGGGAAAAGTGTAGTTTTTGAAAACTGCCAGCTGTGGACGTTGCTAAAATAAAAGAAACGAAATAGAAGACTGCTCCCTTCCTGATTTCTTCCATGTTTTTTCCCAGTTGTGTCATTTTACAGTTAATATTTACATCAAATTACTAAAGAATATGTTATTGAGGAGCATGAATTTAATAAAGCTTAAAGAGCTTCTGAAATAGGAAAATAAAAAACAGTGTAAAGCGATGCGATATATATTTAGGAGTAATGGAATTTTAAACACGTATTCGATTTTGATAAAGATGATAAAGATTTGATAAAGATGATAACCGAATTTGTTTTGCAAATTCCTGGAGAAAATAGAATGATATTTTAACCTCAGCGCAGTAAGCATAAAATGCGACAAAATGAAGGGGCCTGAAATATGAAAACAAAATAAAGTAGAATGAATTCCTCGCAAAAAAAATGTCCTATGTGAAAATATATTGAATTGAATTATTCAAAAGTCAGATTTGAAAAATAAAGGAGAGGGGAAGAAGGGGTTTCCGAGAAAATGCATAACACAAACATCTTTGAGCAGGGTACAATGTGGACTTACTTTAAAAAGCATTTTGGAAATACTGAAGGCATTTAGAATTTAAATCGGACATAGACAAAAGAAACAAAGCAAATAACTCGAAATTGTAAAATTTTTTTTATTATATTGAAAATTAGTGAGGTGAAGATTAATTAGAATACAAAATTAGTAAAGATGATAAGCATTGAACTGATTGATAAACATATGGTTTCAGCACACTCAAAAATGAATTTGATATTTATTCAAAACTGAGTCAAAAATAAATTTAACTGCAGTTCCTTTTTAGGTTGAATTAAGTTATTCCTGATGTTCATAAATATTTGGGAAGTTTTTTCCCACTCTTAACTAGAGACATCTAGTCAAAGGGAACAAATTTAGGATCATTTTCAAAGATGTAAAACCCACTATTCCTTTTTGTATCTGAAGTATCCATCTTGACATTCATCTCGCAATGATGTCCTAAAATATTTCTTCCGAACTTAACTTCTGCTCGACCTAGTCGCCTGCATGCGATCAAAGCTTCCAGTATACATATTCTGAAATCATATGATATAAAGATATCAAAACCGTGAATTACGAGAAATATTTTATGTTGATGCAGTGTGGACTGTAATGTAAGTGACATAAAATAGCAAGCATTTACATTGAAATTTTGGTTAATTTCAGTTCGTATCTTACTAACATCCAATTTATTCCAATTTGTTACCTATATATAAATAAACGTAGTCAATTAAAATGTTCTCAAAGTACACCGCGCTTAAAATAATGATCTCTCATGTACATACTGAAACTTAAAACTAAAGTTCTTTCAAAGCATTTTCAAAGTTAAGTTTCCTGAACAATTTCAGCACTGTTTCGTAGCACTTTACTACGAAACACTTCATGTATTTTTAATTTTAAACATTCAAACTAATAGGAATTTACCTTATTTTGTTTATCAAATGCTATGTTGACTTCTTCAGTGCCTTTAAAGATGTTTGTTAAATTACAAACCACATTTTGACTCATGTTAGGAAACAATTCAGTTGCTAAATATGCTGCAGTGTCTGAATTAGTTTGCATTTATTAATGAGTCAATGGCAAAGCAAGTGTTATCTTCCAAAAAGGTGAACTGTTATGGGGGAGGATTCCTAATGCGAATAATTCCTAAATACGAAAACCTTGCACATACAGCACAAACCCTGTAAGCCTAATCGCAACTATTTAGGATATATGCTACATATAGAATTTCGATATTATATCTGTAGCTACAAATAACTATATGTAACAGTAGAACCTCAGTTCAGTATGAAATTTTTAACACGGTAAAGCAGTTGTAATGTTACTTTAAAATTAGAAGATGAGATTCATTTAAAACAAAAGTCAGAAAATTGTAAAAATTCTTATTCTTTTAAAATCCGCGTAGGAGTCATAAGTAAATACTTAACACTGGTTTTCTGATCCGAATTCAGATTCCTGCGGCCCGGCCTAAATGCGTACGGATTTTGCGGTTTTCCAAAAGCGTAGTAGTATAAATATGAGTTAGTTTCTCTTTTTAAGTCTTCCACAGAGGTATGTCTCTGCTTATGAAAATAAAGACTTAATGACTTAACTAATCAAGCAGAAATAAAACAGAGTCAAAATGTACCGATTTAAACAGTACGGATGTTTTAACTAATGATGTGCAACTGAAATCAAAGTACTTCATTTCTTAGAGGCATGTTTTATCGCTTATCACGTCCTGAATCGGTGATGTTCTTCGTAAAACATAAGTCGGATGGCCAAGTTTAGTTTCTTCTGTCTACGAGAAAACAGTGAACAGAGTGCACAATACATTTCCGCAATGAAGAAAATGCTGAGCATTCCTCTATCCATTGCATTCCCGTTAAACCCTTATCGATTGATTCCTGACTCAGCGCTCAATGTATTCCGAAAGAATACAGTAAAAAAAATCCTCTGAGAGCATGTAGAGTAAAAAGCTGTCTTTAGTCAATTATTTCACCCCTTATGTCGTTGCATTTCCGAGAGGCAAGGGAGAGTAGTGTTTGATCAGGTGACAGTTTGAGCACTTTCCAGCTAGGATCCTCCCTTATTCAGCGAGCTGATTCTAAGTGAGAGTCTTGTTTCTGACATAGAGATGGAATTCCCGGGGGCCACAACCAAGAGGCCCATTCACTTGACACGAACACCTGTGGGACTGCAGGGAGTTCGCATCCCCTGAGGTTTCGCATCCCCACCTGAGATATTATTCTATTTATCCACCTCATTTCCAAATATTTCCCTGGAGTTGCAGCTTCAACTGGCAATTCGTTCAATATCAATTAGAAAATGGAAAATTATCGAATTGCATTTCACACGTTTTCTAATTTCCCCGAATTAGTTTCATTTAATCCTAGAAACAATTTCAGATTATTGGACAAGAAATCTGCAGCTAAATAAGATAATGATCACAAAAACTGTGTGGCGGGACAAATTATTACTAATGCATACTTTTAAGTTCTGCTCTAGTGCATCGTACAGTTGCTGGGGAAAATAAAAAGAAATATTAATTAGGAAACTATTCATTTTTAAGTACACCTTCTCATAATGTGACTAAAATGCAGATCATAATTCTAAGATTTCCATTGTAAGATTGTAGTTCTTGATTTGAACTCTGGATTACCTTGGATTTCAAGTCCGACTAACTTGATTCTAAGTAATATCAGCTAAGCCACATTAACAGTGAAAACGATTTATGGAGTGTACTGACCCACGCACTTAAATGTAACTCAGTTAAAATAATAAGGACTTATTTTTAATCCTAACGTGTGGTTGTGCTCAATATATAGCCACTAAATTATTTTTTTTTCTGTTTGAGAACACACAATAACAATTTCTGGCCTGAAGCCGCTAATAATTTACAAGTACTCAGTAAGTTAAATATATATATAAAGAACCTTCTAGCTATCGTGTTTGAACTTCCCGTTATCCTCAACAGATTCATCTCAGAAACTCAGAAGAAAAAGCTAAAAGCTCAGAAGAAATAGATCAGTGTAAAACTTAACATTACGAGCTCTAGAATTTAATTATTAGAAGCATAAAGTATTTGTTACAAGTAACCATCCGAACTGTCAGCCATTAATGGCAATATTAGTGACATATCAACTAAATCACCCAATATTTAATTTCAGTGTTTTAGAAAAGAAAGCTTTCATCGAGTACTGATAATTCGATATCATTAGAAGCAAATATATTTGTGTCATATTTGTCGTTGTTGAATTTTGTCGGATTGCAGCATAATCGACACCTTAGAAACGGAAGGTAAAATATAGGTCTTCATGACATTGGCTACTTTTGCTTTCAATAAAAGAAAATTTGCCCTTTGCGTTTCGAATTGATTAAACGCCTAGAAAATATAATTTACATATCAGACAATAGCAGATCCTTAGAAGCTACTATTTTTGAAGAAACGTAAAAAATACCTGAAATCTAACTCTGCAGAGCAAAACAGAACTGAAGTAGAAGGAAATTGAATAAGTAATGAAATTTCGAGATACTTGTTGTAACTTCTATTTTAAGACGTGAAGATTACATTATTTCTTTTGCAATAAATATTTATGTATCAGTTTGTATAAAATATATGAGATAAAAAGATTTATGGAAAAAACATAACAAGATGTAAGCAAAACGCTGAGCTAAATTAGAATTATTGTACTCCTTTATGTTATTATTTCCCGATGGTGATAATATAACGCTGCGTCTATATGAGCTATATTTAACTTGTTTTGCAAAGAATCGCTTAGAGTTCTATGTTTTGTCGAATTAGATAATTTTTTCTGACTCGGATACTTTACGAGAATAGCAGATACAGCACATAATACAATGTTAAATTTCTTGGACTGTTTTATTAAGCAAAACTAATGAGAAACTTATACTAGCAAATATTATTTTACATAAAGTTTAAATATTAAACGTAAATTTGCAAAGGAAATTCGAATGAGAAAAAAGTTGTCTAAGTTTTCAGTTTTATATATAATTAAGCAGAATATAGCTATTACTTTCTCTTACCATCAATTATTAATTCTTCACAGGAAGAGATTTAAATTCTAGAAAAAGTCCATCATTAAAGACATGATAAGCAGAGTACGTAATTGTCTTTGTAGATTATACATGCAAATGAATTTTGCCGTATTGTCTAATCCTAGGTAAATTTTTAAAAGTTGTTAAAATACAAAAAGGATATAGCTAAAATGGGATTCAAGATGTAAACGTTTAAGTCGGTTAAGATTTGCTAAAGAAATTTCAATGTGCTCCATTTTTTCACCTTCAATGTGCTCCATTTTTTCACTTGTTTGATAATTAAGCAAGTGAGAAAATGGAGCAAATTTTAGAACATAAAAATGTGAAATGTTTTGCCAGTTGTATAAGTGCAGTAACGTACGGTATGTAAGGGTTGGCCATATAATATATGCAGGGCGAAACTGCGATTCTCTGGCCTTTAACTGCGGCCCGTTAGCAGCTTGCGATTATTCGACCCCTTAAATACAACTTTCGTGTTTCTTTTCGACAGAGAGTTGCATTAGGAGGCAGAAAGCGTATGACAATGCAGTTTTTCGTCAGTTAGTATTTTAACTTAAATTATAGTATACGCATGATAATTTAATTGACTTCAGACTAACCTAATGCACTAATCGCCCGAGAAGCAAACAAACAACAAAAAATATGTGTTTCGACATATCACTGCAATGATCATGTTACTTTTAGAGTAACACTGTAGAAACATTAGGATTTTTTTGGAAGCAGGAGATAGGGAAAATGAGCATTCCCTCGCCGGGACTCGAACCACGAAACTCTCGAATACACGCCGAACGTGCTTACCAATACACCCCGTAGGCATGCGAAACCGACGGGAGAATTACCATATATACTCCTCCTTTGAAAGGGCGACTGGGGATTAGGGGATCCGGTCACCAAATCCTGGTGGTGGAGAATCATCATCCACCACCTTTCTTACTTCGGGCGCCACTTGTAGATTTATTAGATATGTTTGAAGCAGAAGAGACAAATGAGCAATGCCCTTGCTGGGACTCGAACCATGGACATCTCGAATACGTGCCGAGCGTGCTGACCACTACACCTCAAAGGCAGGCGAAGAAGGCGGGAAAAATATCTTATAACATCACTATATGTTAATCGACGACGGGGCAGTACGAAAGATAGATACGGAGATGGTATATAAAATAATGCACTATACTTTTTTTTCTACAAAGATCATACATAAAATAATGTGCAATATTTTTCCCTTTTCTGAAGTTTACTTTATTTAAAGCAGTTTCCTCTTACAGTCCTATGTAATTGCCCAGATTCTCAATGGCCGTAATCCAATTCGTCATCTGAAAATTTATTTCTTGTTGGGCATTACATTTGATCCACTCTCGAATTGCTTGGATAACCGAAGAGCCCACTTTCAGATAAGGAACACGTCTCATCTCGAGCTTCTTCACGACGAGGTTCTTTCACTTTGGTTAAGAAAACTTTGGTGAAATTCAAAACAATTGAGGTAACGTTTCCAACTCACATTTAGACAGGTATTAGTATAGGTACATGTAGGGACACACCAGATATTTACCAACAGGTGATCCAGGTGCTGTCCCTTCATACTAACTTTTCCGAATAGCCTAGCTTGGAACAGAAGGTGCCCGCATCACGCTACACCGCGGGCCCTACCACTGCCAGCAGTGCATTACTCGTATTTAAAGAGAACATCTGTCATATCTTCCCACATACGGGTAGCCGATCCAGTCTGGATGTTTCGCGCATTTTTCTGCGCAGTTACCATAAACACTAAAAAATAATATGCTGCATTTATGACTTTTTCACATGGAGCTCTCTCTTTTGTGATGAGTTCTTGGTAAATTCGCGCAGATAACATGAGTCACATAACATACAATTTTGCAGACCGATACATTAAACTTGGGTGGGGGGGAAGGACTTCTTTACTTAATTGCAAGTGATTTTAGTTTTAAGTTCCTCATCCACATTTCGTCAGTACCGATTGTTCGAGGAGAAATATTTCGCTTTCATTATCTATTCTTTGTTTCAATAGTGTTACACCGAATAATGAGGAATTTTCTGGCAAGTTACGTATCTCTTCTAAAAGGTTTCTGTCAAAATGCGGTGTACAGATGCCGGTAAATGGCTGTACTTTTTAATATTTCCTCACATGTTGTTCAATAACCTTCTTCCTTTCAGTTGCCCGCCAGAAGTGACCCCGTTCTCGTCTGTTGATACATTTATCTTCCTGCTCTACGGTGTTCTTGTGCTGCGAGTAACATGTGTAAGGTTTTAGTTAAACTAACCAAGTTTATTTTAATTTAAATCTTTTCTATCTCCTCTCTGCTTCAACTTCCTGTCAGAAGAAGCGCGCGTATTTAGCTTATGCTAATTTTTGAAGTTCAGCCATGCACTATTTAAGCAGAGGTAGAAACCTCTCGGTGTGTGAGAGCTTTGCCTCAGATCACGGTCACGCTGCTCAACGTTCGCCTGACCAGCTAGCAGTTTAAATTTATAAGCCATAGTGCTTACTACGTGATTGCATTGTAAAATAAATTAAAGTGCGGTAGTATTTAGTATACCTTGCTACGCACCCTTTTAGATAGAGGCCAACTTCCGCGAATTGCTCTGCGAAGCAAAGTTTAATTTAAGTTCTATTTTAATTTATTTAAATTTATTTGATTGTTAAGTTCGACCAAAGTGTGGTCTGTTACGTTCTGTATCTCTCCCGAATTGGGAGGTTTGTATTTAATAGTGATTGAATAAAAGAGGATTTCAAATCCCTTCACGTGCAGTTATTCTCCAGCCCAGCAGTTACATCAGAACATAGCGTACCTTCCGCTCCCTGTTCCAGTTCAGGACTTAGAACGTAAGGATAAGAACCCTTTACAGAATTTACCATGTTCTCAAAGAATACACACAGAATGCTAAGTCCTGATAGTGGCGCCCGCACAAAAAGAAGAGGATGGCCTCAACAACAAGAAGACGAACCTGAGACACCTGCTGTACCTGTCCAGAATCCTGAGATAGCACCTCCTGGCATAGAAGGATTCGGCTACATCGTACAAACCATGCGAGCAGCCATGAAGCCAGCGGCAAGTTTTGACGGCAAGACAGCCGTAATCAATTTCCTGGAAAAGCTAGACTCCCACTTCATGCTATATCCAGTCCACGAATTTCAGAAAGTCGCTCTTGCTACCAGCGCTTTGAAGGGCCAAGCGCTAAGTTGGTTCAAGTGCATCGGAAAGAATCTCTTGGGGGAACCAGGAAGCCCCACATACACGTATGAAAATTTCAAGAATTCTCTAGTGAAAGCATTTCCCGTGGTGCGAGATCGAGCCAGATTGGAAGCTGAACTGTTTAGCCGATACCAAGAAAGAATAGAAGATTTGTCTAATTTTATTTTGAGGAAAATTCAAGTTTTCAAGCTTTTGTATGGAAGTCGCCCGGATCCTGAAATTATTCAAGTTATACTTCCTAGGCTACTGCCCCAAGTTCAAGATTTCATCGAACTAAGAAATCCAACAACATTAGACAGATTATTTGAGCTCGCGGTACAATTTGAAAGCCGAAGAACAGCCGACAACGAACGACGACGCCAATTTGAGCGAAGAAGTCAGTGGAGTTCGCCAAGACCGCAGCAAAAGCAAAATCAAAGTTACGGGAATAAGGCGAAGCAATGGCCGAAGAAAGATGTGTCTCCTAAAGCGAGCGGCGAACGAAGGGAATTTAATAGAAGAACAAGCAAAGATTCCGAGGGCAACCAGAAGAAAAAGAATTTAAACTAAGAGGGATTTCTTCGAGGAAGGTGAAGAAGTCCGAAGCAGCGCAAAACCCTTCCAAAATCAATTTAAACACCGTGGTCGTTAAGAATTTGAGTTTGCCGAAGATTGAAGTTCTAATCAACAACATACCGGCGACAGCCCTCTTGGATACAGGAGCCCAAAGCAGCTTCGTATCGGAAAGATTCTTTAAGAAGCACTTTCGACGTTACAGAATTTTTAGTGCAAGAGACACGGATGTCATAGCGGCCCAAGGAGAAAAATGTAGCTGTTTAGGAAAAGTACCATTGTTCGTGCGTATCAACAACGAACAGGTAAGAATCCTGTTTTATATTGTGCGTAACCTGCAGACTTGTATTATTCTAGGTGTGGACTTTTTTAGTTTGGCAGAAGCAAAAATTGATTTCAAGGGGGGAGAACTAACATTAAATATGAAGCCAATTGAAGCGAAGAATGATAAGCCCCCGCAGCTGGACTTGGAACATTTACAAGCAGAGGAAAAAGAGAAAATCCAAGGTCTGGTAAGTCACTTTGCGAATTTATTTAGTGATGTACCAGGCTTTACGCAGGTGGTGAACCACGACATTGACACGGGGGACGCTCAGCCAGTTAGGCAAAAGCCATATAGATATGATAGGACAAAAGAAGAAATAATTGAACATCATATTAAAGAGATGTTAAAGAATAAAATCATCACGCCAATTTCTAGCAGTTATGCTAGCCCCGTTGTCCTGTGTAAGAAAAATAATGATTACCCGATTACGCACCCGAAGCGGTGGCGTTTTGCTATAGATTATCGCAAGTTAAATTCAGTTACAAAATATCCTGTATATCCGTTGCCGATAATTGAAGAAATTATTCGAAATATTTCGTCTACAAAATACATGACTACATTAGATCTCACGAGTGGCTATTTTCAGATTGGGGTAAAACCCGAGGACGTACACAAAACCGCGTTCATAACGAAATCTGGTACGTACGCATTTCTTAGAATGCCGTTCGGATTATCCGGCGCGCCGGCAACGTTCCAAAGATGTATGGACATCGTCTTAAGACCAGTCCTTGGTAAAAGCACTTTCATATATTTAGACGATATTATAATTACGAGTAGTACTCTAGAACAACACTTACAAGATTTAAGAAAAGTATTTTCATTGTTAAACGAAGCTGGTTTAAAGATAAATGCGTCTAAATGTAAATTTGCCGCAAAAGAGTTACGTTATTTAGGATTTAAAATTTCCCAAAAGGGAATCGAAACGGATCAGTCAAAAATAGTAGCCATTAGAAATTATCCTGTTCCTAAAACAGCGAAGAAATTATCGTCGTTTCTCGGGATGTGTTCATATTACCGGGCTTTCATTAAAGACTTTGCAAAAATAGCTGAGCCACTGCTAAAGTTGAAAAGAAAAAAAGCTAGGTTTTCGTGGTCAGCAGAAGCCAACTTGGCGTTTCAAAAATTGAAAGACGCATTGACTCAAGCTCCCGTCTTAAAATTTCCAGAAGGGGATAAAGGATTAGAGATTTCAGCGGACGCTTCAGATTTCGCGATTGGTGCAGTGCTTTCCCAAAATGGTCAGCCCGTGGCTTTTTTCAGCCGAACATTAAATGAAACCCAAAGAAACTATTCCGCAACAGAGAGAGAAACTCTCGCAGTGTTAGCATCAGTACAGAAATTTCGTGTGTTCTTTGGAAGTTCTCCAGTAACTGTATATACCGACCACGCGGCGGTCACTAGACTCTATTCTGGAAAAAATTTATCACCCAGATTAATAAGGTGGGCTCTCAAATTACAGGAATATAACCTAATAATTAAACATACGCCGGGAAAGGAAAATGTTGTGGCAGATGCTTTAAGCAGAATTAACTTAGATGAAAATGGAAGTGTAATTAAGATAGCCATGTTAACATCCAAAGTATTAGATTCTCGTGAAACAGTAATAGCCGAACTCAAAAAAGATCCGGAGTTCAAAAATATATACAATTATTTGGCCGACCCTGAGAATTTCAATCATCCGGATATTGTGCCGATAAGAAATAGGGCCGAAAATTACGAATTAATTGACGGACTGTTATTCTATACGAAAGCTACTAATGAGAATCATGAATATAGACCGGTTATCCCAGCTAGCATGAGGTTGAATGTATTAGAAGAGTTGCATGATTGTGCCATTTCGGCTCATTTAGGTATAAGAAAAACTGTTCAGAGAGTTCGCGAGGCAGTTTTCTTTCCAGAACTGCAAAAGTTTACTAGGGCGTATGTCCAGTCGTGCCCAACATGTCAATTAAATAATTATGTTAATTTCCGCCCGGCCGGGTTCCTAAATAGTATTAAATCAGAATTCCCAAATCAAATAATAGGCATCGATTTACTTGGACCTTACCCTCGAAGTAAAGTTAATAAAAGCCGATATCTTTTAGTTATAGTGGATCATTTTAGCAAATGGTTAGAGTTAATTCCGTTAAAACGCGCGTCTGCAAAAATTGTAGTAGATTCAATTCTAAATAAGTATATTTTAAAATACGGGGCGCCCCTAAAAGTTATTTCAGACAATGGTCCTCAGTTTGTTAGTAAAATGTTTGAGGAAATGTGTGCAAAACTGGGCATACGTCATCTAAAGATGGTCCCGTATCGTCCGCAGTCAAACATAGCGGAACGGGTGAATAGAAATGTAGTGAAAATAATTCGTAGTTATGTGAAAAACTATCACTCTACCTGGGATAGCCATATAAATGAATTTGCATTTGCACTTAGGACCGCCAAACACGATACTACACAAAAAACACCCGCTGAACTCTTCTTAGGAAGAAAGATCTTGACCCCCCTAGATAAACTGTTCTTTGTACAGGAAAGGGCAGAAGAATTTAAAATGAGTGATATACAAAAGTTAATACGGGAAGCGACGGAAAATATAGAAATGGCCCAAAGAAAACAGAAATTGTACTATGACCTAAAAAGAAGAGAGGTCAAGTACAATGTGGGAGATGAAGTGTTGAAGATTAAACACAACTTGTCAAATGCCCCAGAGGAAAAGGTGGGGAAATTTTTTCCGCGTTTTGAAGGCCCGTTCACAATTGAACAAATTACGGGGGCAGTGGTTATATTAAAAAGAAATGATGGTCAAACGCTCAAAGCGAATGTGGACCAAATAAAACCGTTCTATAATCGCAGCAAAATGGCTGTATTTAAAGATTCGTTTCAGGATCCGAGGCAATCGACTAGCCAGGAAGATATACGTCAGCAAAAACAGCAGGAACCAGCTACAACGGCATCGAAATGTCAGAAGAAGAAAGCTCCCCCCCAACAAAGAAATAAGAACCAAAAAGGTGGTTTCAAAAGAAAGTCTCACGATGCAGGTGAACAAATCTACGAACGGAATTACGAGCGCACCAAGAGAAGAAAGCAGAATGGGCAAGGGAAGCCCAATGTATCCAAAAGAACTGTGGAATCATCGGACAGGTGCCTGAGAAGCAAGAAACGTCGATTGCAGCCTGAGAATCAACTTCCCGAATACAGCAGGAACCAGGACAAGCAACGAGCAAGGGCCCAGGAGAGAAGGGCCCAGTCCACCAAACGTCCAGCGGAGCAACCTCCTCTACAAAGGAAATTGCCGAGGATACAACGACGGAATTTCAAAAGAAAAAGAGACGAGCAGGCTCCGAAAGAACAACGAAAAACGAGGAAACTGAACCAGGCCACAACTTACTCAAGTTTTAAAGATTGGGCCAAGAAAAGGATGGACGATCATAATAAGATAAGTACAATTTCGTATTCAAAAGTTTAGTTAATTTTTGAGTATACTGCAAGTTGCAGGACTGATTTTACCTCAAGCGAGGTTGACTTTTACGCCAAGTGAGCGATAAGTTCTCATATGGAAAGTAAAATGTTTTGTTAAAAGAAATTGTAATTCTTAAAGATTTAAAATTACTTAATTTTGTAAATAGATTAATTCTGTAAAAGCAATGAATTGCTGAAAAGAATATGTTAACTAAATGATTTTGTATGACGCTTTGTCTAAAGACTTGTAAAATGTCTAGAATGAAAATTCGGAAAATTGAAAAACACGATTTAGTCTGTAGACTATTAATTCAATGTAATTTGATATTTCAAGAAAGTACCTTGAGAAAGGAATAGGAAGCACTTGCTGTAAGCTTAGAAATTTAACCTATATTTCTGTAAGCTTAGAAATTTAACCTCTATTTGCATTTCAGGATTGCTATGAAATTGTTAATGTGTTATGAAATGTAACAAATAATATTATGCTAGCAATGCACGTTAAGTGCAATATTAATGTGAATGTTGTGTGCAAACTGCGAATTTGTATGCATGAAAAGTTAAAGATTGACTATTTTAGAATGCAAGTGTTAATTAGGCTCTCCACCAAATACACTTAAAGTGTTAGACATAAAGCTAGTGAGAACCTTAGGATTAGCTGGTTATAGGGCGTTTTTTTCAGGTCTCGTATGTCAAGTTCTAACTAATGTTAGTCGATTGTAGGTGGAAGAGTTGAACACCCCCGAACACATAAAAACCCGCAATGGCGGTTTGCTTTACATCCAACACCGGTGAGAGAGCATACGGGGGAAGAATTTAATTGTGCTTGAATGATAATGTGTGTGTGCAAAATTACACAAAAAAAAAAAAATAAGGATTTGTACCACTTAGAATTATTCTGTTATTATGTCATACTAAAGTTGTTTTCCTTCCAGATTTTGCTGGAAGGAGTAAGACTGTTTGAAGAATAAGACTTGAAAAAAAAAATGTTGAAGATTGTTGTTCCAGAAAATTTCGTCTGTATTTTACACAAACATATATTGCCTTGTAAGAGTTGGCCTAAGTTTAGAACAGTGAAATTTTCGACTATTTAGAATTGCTAGTTTTCAACATGGTCCGTTTGGACCAAAGTAGTTTAACTATCGCAATTCTGGCGGGAAGTTTGTAAGGTTTTAGTTAAACTAACCAAGTTTATTTTAATTTAAATCTTTTCTATCTCCTCTCTGCTTCAACTTCCTGTCAGAAGAAGCGCGCGTTTTTAGCTTATGCTAATTTTTGAAGTTCAGCCAAGCACTATTTAAGCCAGAGGTAGAAACCTCTCGGTGTGTGAGAGCTTTGCCTCAGATCACGGTCACGCTGCTCAACGTTCGCCTGACCAGCTAGCAGTTTAAATTTATAAGCCATAGTGCTTACTACGTGATTGCTTTGTAAAATAAATTAAAGTGCGGTAGTATTTAGTATATCTTGCTACGCACCCTTTTAGATAGAGGCCAACTTCCGCGAATTGCTCTGCGAAGCAAAGTTGATTTAATTTCTATTTTAGGTTTAGTTTTGAAATTATTTGATTGTTACGTTAAGACCCAAGTGCGGTCTTTTACTTTCTGTATCTTTTCCAAGTTGGGAAGTTTTTGTAATTACTAGTGATTGAATAAAAAAGGATTTCAAATCCCTTCACGTGCAGTTATTCTCCAGCCCAGCAGTTACACCAGAACATAGCGTACCTTCCGCTCCCTGTTCCAGTTCAGGACTTAGAATTTGAGGATAAGAACCTTGTAAGTAATTCACCATGTTTGCAAAGAGTATGCACAGAACACTAAGTCCTCATACATGTTCTTCCCAAAATGAGTAGCCTAACGAAAGACAACTCTGATATCCTCTGTCGTATTAACTCACACTTTGGAAATACGATCTTTAATTTCCTGCATTCAAAATATATACCCCAGATGCTTGCAGACTCCATTTTAGATATTTGGAATTTCAAATTATTAGAATTTCAAAGTGCCTTACTGTAATGAACTTAAGTGAACACTAACCTTCAGTTACAAGTAGTACTGATATACACAGTTAAAGATTACCAGGTATTAATATTGGACTTCCAAGAGGAAATTCGAAACAATTCTGTCAAAATTCACAACAAAGTTTATAGCTTTGCTGTCATATTAAAAACTTAGCTGGTGTAATCCACAACTAATTTAAACTGAAAAGAATAACATAATTTATGAACAACGCATGATACGAACGAAAGGGAAATACAAGAAAACAATAATGCGCTGATCGAAAATGAAATCCCAACATAAAGACGATATCAGTTTAGAGGAGTGACATGTAGACAAAGCATTTGTCTAGGAATAAATTTATTTTATTAATGTTTCAAGGTCACAAATCTGAGCAACAAATGCCGTTACCAATGTAAAATGGTGGCCTATTAAGAGCGACTGTAGTTTCGCCAAGATGTTAAATACAAGGAAGCAAACGCGCATGTATTGTGGCGCACATTTCTCGTATGTCATTTTGTGAGATGGAGTTCCTTGTCTTTTGCTGTTGGTCATTCAAATCAGCAAAGCTTCGTGCTGGTTATTGATGACGCTAGATTTGCCATTCAATCATGTCCCATACGTGCTCAGTGGGAGACACATCGGGTGATCTCACAGTACAAGGCAACACGTCAGCACTCTGCAGAGCCCGTTGTTTGATAGCAGCGGTATGAGGATCCAGGGTTATCCCGCTCGAAAACAGCTTCTGGAATATTCCTCAACAATGACATCACAACCGCTACTGACCTACATATTTGCTGTCATTGTGAGTCAATAACGACGAGAGTTATAGGAAATTGCTTCTCAGATCATAACCTCTGGTGCAGGTCCAATGAATCTACGCCGCTGGCAGCTTGGTTCGAAGCGCTCAACTGACATCCTTCTAACCAACACTTAACCATCACTTGCACCAAGACAGAAACGGTCATCTGAAAACCCAATAGCTCTCCAATGAGTTCTAGCTTAAAGCTACCGAAGCCGCAGATGGTGGTGATTTGCAGTTAGTGGTATTGCATTACAGGACCTCTGGCTCGGAGATCCCCGCCAAGCAATCGATATGTTACAACTAGTCCCTCTGGTGCCAACAAAAGATCGAATATCTGCTGCAAATGCAGTACACTTCACAAGCATGAGGCGAATACAGAGGTCTTCCCTTTGAGTGGCGGCCTGACCACTGACTTCTTGAGACAATAACTTCCCGTAATCACTGATGGCAATACGCATGCATAGTGGATACATCGAATCTTTTTGCAATATCATGAAAAGGAAGATCATCTTCTTGTAGCTCTATTACACGTCCTCGATCAAAATCAGTAAGCTGCTGGTACTGCATTCTCCTTGTAGGTACTGATTCAAATCTCGTTCACAAAGCCCAGTCTCAAAGGTAAATAAAGCACACGAAGTTTACATCTCGTATTTAATGCAAAGATGATTTGCGTGTTCATTTTGATGCTGCTAGCGCCATACCTATTCTTCTAGCCACGAAATATGAAGAGATATCATCTTTCAGATATGCAAAAAGGCCTCTCAAATTTCTTTTGTCCAGAGTAATTTCTTCTTGGCGTTGCGATTTCATTTTTCGTCAGTACATGTATTACGCATAAACAGCAGGACTCTTACTTTTTTTCTACTAATTTCTAGCGTTAGTAAGCTGCCACATATATAATTATACTAAATATCCTTCTTTTGTGTTGTCTACTTTTAAAAGTTTCTTGGAATCATTAATTGGTATTAACTCGAAATTATAATTTCTCCATATGCATTGAAGCGAAGAGGTTTCCTGAATAGTATGAGTAGCATCAGCATCGAAACTATCACATGGATTGGATTAGATGATTTAAAATTACGGCAAAGGATCTGTAGATTAATTAACTCCTACCGCATAGTTAGGTTAGGTTATTCAAATCTGTCAAAGCATGTAAGGGCTATTTGCTTAAGGGGAGGGGTGTCTTCGCAGAGAACTTTCTAGGAAAACCGGCTCGTATTCACTTTACACACGGGGAAAACCACGGAAATAAACGACACAGCTAGCCTGTTCTCTTGTGATCGAACTCCCATTAAAGAGCTATCTTAACTACTCGGTCACTGGTGGCGCTCTCTACTACGAGGACACAAGAAAAAATTTATATTAAATCTTCTATAATAAATCATAAAATGACCATTATTAATAAGAGCATGATTCAG
Organism: Stegodyphus mimosarum; assembly: GCA_000611955.2. NCBI lineage: Eukaryota > Metazoa > Arthropoda > Arachnida > Araneae > Eresidae > Stegodyphus > Stegodyphus mimosarum. The sequence continues at coordinate 280,627 of KK118795.1, read as the reverse complement.
CTGTCCATCTGAAATATCTCATCCTTAAGAAGTAAGATTTAAGAGTTAAGACTGCGAATCTCTCTCCAGACGACTGATCATCTCATCTAATCAGGAAATCAGCTAGACTTTTATTCTTTTAATCAGAGTTTTCATGAAGAAGCTGATAATGGGGGGTGGCGTAAAAGCTTCACTTAGAATTTATCAATCTACTTTATCAAACTACTACTGTTGTCATCTTTATTTATAAAGGACCTACATATATTACAATATACTAATGATTATCTCCATTCTTGCTAAAGTGTTCTTCAAATATGTACATTTTTTAACTTGCGCTGGCAAAAATATAGCTGAGTCTTATATTTCCTCGAACTCGAATCCTGAAAATTCTCTAATTCTTTCGAATATCAGTTCTCCCGAATCCTTCAGATAAGAATAAGAAAAAAAATATTGAATATAGTCTATACTTAAATAAAGTAAAGCTGCGTTTTAAGAGAAATACGTAACTGAATTTTTGAGTCTTGAAATTCTTTTTCTCAACATAATATGATAAACAAATCGGAAAAATTTCTAAATTAAGTAGCTATGGTTGAAAAGTTCAGTTGGTAGACACACAGCGCAACGCAACTTTTATATATACCATAGCAGCAGTTTGAAAAAATATCCAAGACATACTTATGATAGGTTACCGAGGTCTGGAATTGTTAAGACGATCTGAGAATTAGTTTCGACAATTTCCAAGTAAACGTAGCTCACTGGTTACTTTAATATATTTGCTGTAACACAGTATAGCAGTCACGACCATTACATGGTGATATTGGCAGTTTAGATTCCTCTGAAATTGCGAAAATCTTACCCTCTTTTTATTGAACGCTTGTATCAGGATTCAATAAAATTAGTCTCTCCAAAATTTTGAGTAGTGCACTAAATGGTTTCTTAGGCTACGATTTGAACAGCGAAAAACGCACAAAATTTCGAATAGATCATGTGATGTGATGATTCGAATGTCCCGTCCTTAAGAAAACTCCAAAATCTAACAGATGAAATATTCCCTTCTAATTAATTAATTAAATTCTAACGAATTAATTCAGCCAAAGCTTCATTTCAGTATATCAGTCCTATTATTATACATATGGAAGAAAAACTGTATAGTTAATATTGCACGAAAGCCTGGAAAGATTACCAGTTTGTTTTAAAATAATTTTCTTTTCTTAAACATCAGTTTCTCTCCCTCTCGATTCTTTTCAAAGCAATACGTACGATTTAAAAATAAAGAATTGGCTCTGGTTTTATTTTTCAAATTCGACTTCTTCTTTCTTCCAAATAAACACTTCATCCATTGTTACACTCGTAAAGACCATTACGTCTTTTTCGATTTCAATTTACTCCTGCTAAATCCAATCACCGATTATAGCAAGGGCGCAGAAAAGGAAACCAGAATAAAATACGTAGTTTTTGTGAGGGAAAAAGTGTTTATTTTCATCATATAATGGTTTCACATTTGTATACAGTAGGAACATATTTATGAAATGTGGAACAAGTGAAATAAGAATTTTCTTTAACTTATTTCAAAGCGAAGTTCGATGTAAATATTCTACATAAAACACTGTTTAAAAAGAGGTAAACTCGTTGTCATTCAAAAATCTAGCTAAGACTTTCGAAATTTCATGAATTTTGATTATGCCAAAGCACTCGAGGGCTACCTTACCAAGATGAGAGGTAGACTTCGTGGAGGATTTCTAAGGAAAACTGGTTCGTATGCAGATACACATGGGAAAAGCCACGAAAGCGCACATGCAGCCAACCCGTTCGCCGGTCGAAGCTAGGACCGCACTAACTGTGTTCAGCGAATTTACCGCTCGGCCGCCGCTCAACCAGTATAATAGTTAGCGTTGCTGACTCCCGTGCCGAGAATCCCGGAGAAGGCATGGATGTTTGTAAAAGTATAATGCCCGCGCGGCACTCTAAATATGCGGCGAGCCGAATGTCCTCTCGAGCGGTTGGTAGTAGGGGCAAAGGGGTGGGAGATACTCCGACCCTTCCTCCCTGGGGTGCTCTCCATTCAAATTGAAGGCGGAACTGAACTAAATCTCACTGTCACCTGTAAGGTGCTCAAGGCTGTTGCCAAAGACAGGCGCTATCTTGCGATGCTTGCCAAGAGGAAATTGGTGGGCTTGGACTGACTATAGATCAGACAAGTAAGCATTAATCAACAACAACAACCGCTCGATCACTGGGTGAGCCGCATGAAATTGGGTTATCCCTAGAATATAATGCTGAATGTAAATCACATTTTTACTCTGTTTCAACGAAGATTCATAAAAATAAATTATTTCGATAAGTTCGATTTCTGATGGTTAAAAATAGAACTCTTGGTAGAGTGAAAAAATAATTTAATAAAATGCGGCTTGACTTTATAAAAGGCATTAATAAAACATGATTACTAATAATCTAAAGTAAATTTTAAAATAAGAATACAGTTATTAAAACAAAACTGTGAACTAATTAAAAGGAGCAATATACTATAATAATAATGTATGCATTCGGACAGCCTTTGTATTAAATTTTTCGAAATAGTAATAACATATCCTCAGATGGCAGTGCTTCAAAATTTGAATTAGGAATACTAGGCAGAAGCAAAATTGTGAAGCATTCCACATTCTTTATCACTGCGCAGAGGAACTGGGGCGGTAATCTCGAGGAAAAACAAATAGTTAAAGAAAGCAAATACATGAAAAATTGTACAATAAAGGAATAGTCTTCATATAGAAGTAGTTAGAGACAATACTGTAGATAACTCTTCTGAGCAAGAAGGAGCCTTAACCTCTCTGTTGAAAGTGATGATTCTATACTTTTCCCGAAGAAGCTGAAGTAGTTTCTTCATACCATCCGAAGATAACAAAAGTATCAAGAAAATATTTGCCGGAAAGATGTTATTATTCAGCTGCTATCTAGTAGCTTGGAATCAGCTATGAATATGAAATAAGCTAAAGAATAGACTGTAAAGACATTGTAATTTCTCCTCTTCAAAAAAGTGCATCAGAATTAGCTAGCAATAAAATTTTACTGATGCTGAAGAGACCGCTTCAGCGGACGAACAGTCTTCATGTATGGAATATATGTTGCAAAAAAAAATAAACAGACAGATGATTTAAATCAGAAAATGGAACACTTAAAAAAATTGTAGTCCTTGTTGCAGAACCTTTCTGATTCAAGCCTAATTGAAAAACTGAAGAAAAGATTAGAAATGGCAAATGAAAATTCTGGAAAAATTCTAACCAATAATTCTCAATTACTAATCTCAGAAAGATACTCTAGACAGTAAAGTGAAAACTTTAAAAAATATGCTTGAAATAGCCAAGAAAGAAATTGAATCGGAAAAGGTGGAAGTGGAATCCCTATGTGAAGAAATTGCAAATATTAGTAAAAAATAAAAGCACCTTGAATAAGATTTTAATATCGTAAAAGACGTGATGCATCAGAAAGAAGTAGAGCTCGAGACCCGTCGAGAAATCGAGGTTCAGATGAAATTAGCGGTACAGGTAGAATCTCTAGAGAAGTTACTTGAGGATGAAATGAATATAGAGCTAGACTAAAAACAGAGAGCGAATGGAGAAAATTTTTTTGGAAATGCGAGCTATTCTAAACATAAAGCCAAATGGAAATCTAATTTTGAAGAACCTGAAAAGCATATCATATAGAAACTGAAAGAACGAAAAGTCAAATAGATATCTTAAAGCAAATCATAATACAATTAGGGTATAGGTAAAGCAAAACATAATACAGTTAGGATATAGGTAAAGCAAAACATAATACAATTAGGGTAAGATATTGATATAGCTAGTATCAATAAAAAAATTGTGGCTTCTGACGTTTAGACTGGGATAAAATGAAGTTGCGGTTTGAAAACATGGTATATGCTACAGTTTCAGAAAGAACAGTACTGCCTTTACTGTAGGTCACATCCAACAGTTCCTGAAAAAATCATAAACAATGCAGCGGCATTCTGGTTAACCAAGAATGTCATGTTCCAGGCAGAAGCGCACTCTCTAGCGATGGCAATAACTCATGCAGTAAATAATGGTAACTACAATGCCAGTTTTTTAAGTGACAGTCTATCAGTGTTACATGCCATCCTAAACTCCGTCCACAATTCTCATATCATCAGTAGGAAGTTACCAAACACTATCATCAAACGGAGTTTCGGCGCTACAGACACATCAGTTTCTACCTCCACTGGATAAAGCTACACGCCAAAAATCATGGAAATAATATTCATTGGCTCGCAACATCTGCTCTTACCATACTGTCACCTCAAAAAGAGCTGTCAATAATTTGGGTAGAGCAAAATTGGCAAGGCAAACGTTACCATGCACTACAAGGCCGTCACGACATTTTATTCTTTCCTAAAGTCAACAACAAAGGACGTACTCCCACTGCTTAGTTAACAAGCTTTATTACAAGTCATAGCCTATTTCCAGTATATTTTCATAAGTGATGCCTAAACAATACTGGCCAGTGCATGTGTGGTAACACGAAAAACCCCGAACATTACCTGACGGACGGTCTACTGAGATCTAGCCCTACCTCAGATTTCTGGAGAAAACAGGCGACAGAACCTCATAATATGTATAACATAAAAGGGCACTCGTCACAAAAATCAAGGCTATCTTGAATATCCTAGCAGCACAGGGTTTGGATATGTGTAATGTGAGTTAATTTCTCCTTTCGTGCAGTCGCACAGTACATCCCCACAGCAATTTGCAGATTATTTTTATTAATTTTTTAAAACATCACTCCCATTATTACTCTTTTACATTCCTTGCCAAATCACAGTGTGGAGCGGATTCTAGCACAGCGGGGAGCATGGTACTACACCTGTCTAACTGTCAAATATGATGGCAAAACACTTTTGTCACCGTCTTCGGTTACCTGTAGGTCGCGCAGAGCTGCGGATCTCCACTTCTTCGTTCTTTCTGTTTTACGTTATCTTCCCTTATTGTTAAGCTTAATAAATGTTCGATTTGTTTTTTCTGTTGTTTTTTTTGTTTGTTTATTCGTTCCCTGGACTATTCTACGTCTAGATCAAGCATACGAGCATAATAATAATAATACGAAGAATGAAGAAAAAGAACGTTAATTATGATAATGATATTTAAATGTTTTGCTTATCTTTATAATCTGTTAGAGCACTCATCATATCTCAATATTTAATCGAATTTAAAGTTGATTTTAATGAGTAATACACTTCCGAATGTGATCGATAAATTTATTCATTAACAGGTATATATTCAAGAGTAATTTGCACAATTTGATATTCATAGATAACTTTATAAACAGCGGTAAATAAATCATAAACTCATTTCAACCTTAAAATGTAAAGGAAATTTTATAATCCAAACTCTACAAGGATTACTAAAATTTTCATCTTAAGCAGATTTAGACATAGGCAGTTTTCTAACGTTTCAAAGAATTCAAAAGCGTTTATAAATTCATCTTTAACTTCTGTAACTCTTAAGACTCAATTTAGAATTCTTTCTTACTTGCTAATCTTAGTATAGGTAACATTCATTTTGATTACGTGCAGTGATTTTTATCAATGATTAAAATGATTATCAAGAATTAAAACACATTTTTGATATAAAGGTTGAACATCTTTTAGGCAGAATTATCGTTTATGTTTACTAATATTGGTCAAAGTTTGCCGAATTACTTTGGCTTAATGTTAAGTTTCATGATAGCCAACCTATTTGAAATATGTAGACTATTCAGATTCTTGACTCTTTGAAGGAAGTATAAACCAGCATTTCAAAAGACCCAATTGAACACTTCTCCAGATCAACACTGTCATTTATAGCGTATGTGTAACCTTCCGCTTAGGGCTTTAAACACTATTGACCAATAGCTGTTGGCCAGAGAAGCTCCATGAATCGAGTATAGACTGGCATCTGGCGCTTTATTGGAAATTGGTAGATCGGCAAATAAGGGAAAGTAAATATTTACCTCGTGGGGAAGAGTCATTGATGATCGCATTCGCCCTTCTAATGTTGAACTCAATATACTATCTATTGAGCTCCTTATGCTGGATGCCGAATTTGTGTAATGAAAATTTAAGTAACTCTTCGATGTTACAGTCTCTTAATGCAGGTCTCTTAGATCAGCCTATTGGAAATCTTTAATTGTAAGCTACATGACAGAAATTGAAAGTTTTGCTTAAGCACATCTAAATTTAATTTTTATGACGCTGCATATGTCCAGAAAAATTATACCTTGAAATAGTTCTTAAAATGAGAAAGTTTAAAGTAAGAAATTAATATAAACATCAGAATTTGCTTATGAATAATTTAGAAGCATAGAAATGGAGTATTTAGGGAACTATTTTTTTCATAATTTTATAATTCTAGATACACGTGACTGGTTCCATAGAAACTATTTAGAACATCAGAAATCATTCATTTGGCCATTATATCAACTGCATTTAAATATGAAACATCTGAAAGTCTATAAATGTAATACTACATTTCAACATTCTATACTAGTATTAAATTATTTATAAGCATACAAAAATCAAGGCTAAAAATTGCTGGGTATTGAGTTATTTACGATAGATTAAATATATTCCATAGCTGTCTAAGCGTCTAAAAAGTGCATGTCTAAAAATCATGCTTAGTATGCACGCATTCTTAAAGTAATTCTGATATGCGTAAAATGTGTACAGGCTATTTAATGAGCATAAATTTGAAAGAATATTAATGCGTATTGTTTACACTTAAAATACTGCAAACTCACTTTTGGCGTTTTGAAGTTTAATGCGAAGTTTAACATGCTTAATTCCTGTAATGATTCGAAACAGAATATTAAACTTCATTTTGAGTATGGCAGATAAACTTCAGATTTCACTGAAATATTTATTTAATTTAGGAGGAAATCATGTCCACAGATTATCGAAAGAATAAAACTTTGGAATATTATAATTGTCTTCCGGACTTTTACCACCAACGTAGATGCAAAGTACGCTTTCTCTGTTTTCCGAAATAAGTTTTGCCAACGTTTCTCAAAGATATTTCAAAAGTTTCTAAAACAAATATTATATGCATGAAAGACATTTTAAGGCGACATGTAACTTGCATATTTTTGCCAATGTTTGAAAAAATACATAAAATTGGAATTTTTAAGTATAAGATAAGTAACTAATTACGGCAAAGTACTTAGTGTCTATCTGTCTACGGAATGATGTCTGATGATCTGTGTAAGACAGATACACAGATGCATTTAAGTGCAGTTGATATATATCCTGGAATTTAAAAGAACATGATTTTTATCTACGTTACACAACATCAAAGACTCTAAAATACTAATGCACCTAGCCCGATAGGTTATCACGAACGATCAAAAACTACCAATAACTCGCAGCTTTAAGGATATCGGGTAATAATATTGAAGCTGTATCTGACTGTATGTCGAAGAAGAAATTTAGGTTTGAGTATATTTTAGTTTTTTAGTTTAGAATATTTCTGGAGTAATAATTACTGCAATCATCTGAATTTTCAACCAAATCACACAGCGCTGTTAGATAAAGGACACGTTTGTAATTAAAAAAAATAGATAATTTACATTTATATAAAAAATTATATCATATATTTTAATACAAATAAATTTATGATAATTTTTGCAGCTTCGTAATTAAATTTTACAATAATTATTTCATGATTTGCTAGTGCTAAATGTATTTTGAAGTTATTTCTTGCCTTTCTACAATAGTATTATTATTTCCACAACTAATACTACTAAATCTATCGTTGCATGGCATCGTGCTTAGCTTATCGAGAAATTTTAGTGTTTCATGCTCATTAATATATTTCAAATTTTATTTTCAGCTTTAAATTACCATAAGATGTTACAAAATCATTAATTATCCCAATATTAGTGAAATTTCTCGAATGAATAAAATGCTATTGCATTTAGCATCTCTGAAAAAAACCATGACTATCAAGGTGCTTGTTACTAAATATTTAGCCATAGTACCACATTGAAAACAATATTTTGTGTCTAAGAGATTTAATACCCAAAATTAATAATAAAACGTGACATCGTACAGTATTAACCTTCAATTATTCAAAATTCGTTTATACTTGCTTTATAAAGCATTTTCTCCATCCTTTCCTCGTTACATCGTAGTACAATTGGAAGCACTTCGACACGTATTCGAGAGGTCCAGGTTTCGAGACCCGGGGAGAGCACAACACATTTTTCACGTCCCCTGCTTCAAAATAACCTACAGATCCTAAGTGGCTCCCGAACTAAAAAGAATGTGGCCGATGATTCGTCATCACGAGAATTTGGCGATGGGGTCCCCTAATCCCCAATTGTCCTTAAAGAGGAGGAATATTTAAGGTATTTTCTTCCTCCTTCCCGCATGCCTACCGTGTGTAACTGAAAGCGTACTCAACGCGTATTAGAGAGGTTCTGGGTTCGAGTTCCGGTGAGGTCATTGCACATTTTTCAAGTTTCCTGCTTCAAAATAATCCAATGTAGCTACAATTTTATTATGTATTTATTCTTCCGGTAAAAATTTTCATTACCATTTTCAATTATAATCAAGATAGTGGATCCCGTTTCTAAAAAGATGTATGCAAACGCTTCATTTATAGCAGAAATAATGATTAAAGAATATTGAAAATATTTTCCCATGCAATATGCTATTTTTCATTATGACACAATCTTAATTGCAATTTTGATTATTTTCTTTCCCCATCAGTGAAGAAAAATAAATTTAAAAAAGAAAAGTATCTTCCTTTTTAAGGTTTACCTTTCCAAGCACATCCAAGAGTTATAAAAATAACATACTTTCTACAGACTTTTCTCCATTTTGCCCACAGTTTTTATCCCTTCTATTTCTTAATACGATTCTATCCATCACTGAATTTTTTTCGGTATTTTTTCTGGCTTCTTTCGTCTTGTGTACCCATCGGATTGAGGTCACCTAATTCAAACCTCAGCCGCCCTGAAGCTTTCCCGGATGACGGCGTCAGTTCAACATGACACGAGGCCAGAAATGTCAACTCTTTCGTGGAAATAAAGACTTTCGACTCCTATTAAATAGCGAAAGATCAAAAAATGAGAATTCTGGGGAGAATATTTCAGAAGCTGAATACATCTGAAGCGAAAAAAGCGATTATTTATTACTCTGATATTTACTTCGGCCAAGCTGTATTTAAAGTTAATAAAATTTCTAATGCAGCTGAGAAGGATATTTTTGAATTACTTCTTCTTAGATAAAGCATTATGTAATAAAATAGAGCTCAATATATACTTTTATAGACCGACCAAAAACGGAATGCATAAACTATACGTATTATTATTATTTGTTTACTGGTGGTTATTGTTGTTAAACTGCATTGGAAATTTTACGCTTTGTCCATCACTGAGATGATGCAGAACTGATACATAGGCATTCTGAGATTTTCTGCATTTTATATAGGACTGAACTAGTTTTCCTTAGAAAATCCTTTACAGAGGATCCATTCTTATGTAAGCTCTTCACTTTCAAGCCTTTGTTGTAAGCAAATAACTAACGAAACAACATATTTTGCCTTACATGTTTCATAGTATTTAAATCTAGTCAATTTCTTTAACTCTTGAAAGTTTTAGCTGTATTCTGATGTTAGTTTCAAGATTTCCAATTAATATTTCTGTAGTATTT